>JBBDHI010000026.1:8257438-8269965 GCA_037177115.1 Craterocephalus stercusmuscarum
AATTAAGGTTCTGATTTAGTTTGTTTCAGTGGCGAACAAGGCTACAGATGCTGTTTAAGCCTTGTTAAAGCAATATTCGATTATAACCAATTAACTGAACATTTAAGCTCATAAGCTCTAGCGGTAGTTGCAGTTGCTTGCAACGCCCTGCGATTATGCTTGTCAATAGCTTGCCACAGCTTGCGAGATTGCTGTTATTGCGACAGCCCTAGTCATAACAAACATCCCAGTTTCTTCTCTGTTCCTTTCACAGGTCACAGCTCAGCTGAACCTCTCAATGCACTCCACAGTTTCCAGCGCTACTCCTCCATTCCCAATGGGCATCTGATGTCAATTCAACATCAATATGACATCAAACACTGATATCAAATTGTCATCATAATTTGGTCAAAAACGTAATTGTTTCCAGGCATTAATTCAACGTCAATTTGATGACAAGTTTTGTGCAGCAACGTTGTTTTGATGTCAAATATAGTGATTAACAATGATTGATGCAGTGATTTGATGTGAGATTGATCCTTTGGATGGACATTTTTACAACCATAAGAAAGTCAAAGCTTCTAGGCTATTTATCATGGTAGTCACAATCTTGACCAATCTTCAACATCAAATTGATGTGATGGTGCCCGCTGGGTTTGATCCATCAGGGTGCATCTGCAAGGGCCTGATGATAACGGACCAAATTACTCATGTCAAGGATGCAGAAGACGGAGAAAATGCTCCGTATCCTCTTTAGCGTACAGCATAAATGGCCTTTTAGACAGTGAAGAGGGAACACAGCAACAGTTAGAAAGACTGCAGCATGTTTTAGGCTGCTGGACGGTGTGATCATCGACCAGTAAAACCAGGTAACAGGATGCAGAATGCAGCCGTCATAAGTTACTTCTGCAGAGTAAAGTCTGGTGTGAACATCGGCCAGTTTGTCAGAAAGCACTGAGGTTTGAAGACTCTGGAAATCTGTTAAGCTATACATGAAACTGACATAAAAAACGCATTTCAGCACCACAACCTTGGTAATTAATGGGTGCTTTTTCATACCAGTAAGATTAAACAACAACCAAGTCTTTACTGACTAAAATAATGAGTGAGAGATGATGTAAATAAGGAGAAAGAACAGAAAAAGTCTACTCACCTGCTAACTAAACACCTTTTCATCAATGTATAAGAAAAACAGAAACAATCTGCATATTATCTTGAGTTATTTAATATATCATATTACCTGTACTCAGACTATGGTAATCAGACAGAAAGAGGGTTTCCAGCTAATTAAACTGTACAAATCAGCATAACTTCGCAGATAGTCCCATTCTAATGTAGGGACCCAACACCAGAATGATAATCAAGAAACTGCATTAACTGCAATATTTTTTGGAGATAAAGGATTGTTTATACATAATATCATTTACTAAACATCGTTCCTCTGCAACGCACACACAGTTTATACATCTGTTATTATATAAAGCACCTCTTTAATCCGTATTACCTACTCCTCTGCATACTGAACAGAGTTCAGCGGACAAAGAGCAGACATCAAGAGCATTCAGGACCAACTCTGAACCACTGAAAACAACCTGACATCACATGACTGATGCTTCCTGTTTAGGCCATGTGACGCTCTCTGTGACAACTTAGAAAACCCAAACCGTCCAAGAGGATCACTAGAAAGCAGAGCGGCGCAAGAATGTACAACCAGTTCAGGAATAAAGTCCTGCAGCCATGCGAACGCACGATAATACTGAAGCAAAAACCAGCTTCTTTCACTGCTCTTGGACGTTTTGGCTCTTGGACTGCAGGATTAAAAGTGCAGGCACATCCAGACGTACTTCTCTGGTTTTTAATTTTTCTTCTAATACTAATCCACTGTAACTAATTGATGCTGCTGTCATGGAAGAAGATCTAATAAAATTAGCTCTTTATTACTCACCAAATCCTATTTAAGATGATTGAATTCCTCATTTTCCTGTCATGAGAATTTCCCATTAATGGCGCCTATCAAACGATAAATTAAAACTTATAAATAGATGGATCACAGTCCCCACATTAGCAAGGAGAAGCAGCCAATCTGTGTTTTTAGGAGCAGAAGTGGTAAACTAAATGGATTCCTTATATGCAGATTTTTCAGATATCGGCTGCCGATGCTCAACAGATGTCAGCATCAGCATCTGGAGAGTGAGAAACAGCATGTGGCTGTCTCAGACACAACAAATAAAACATATTTGCTGTGTGTGTAGGAGGCAGGTGAGGTGAAAGGTCATGCCGTAGCGGGAAAAAGCAGCAGAAACGGAACAAACTTGCAGACAAAAAGCATAAAGACTGAAAGATCAGCACAAAAGAATAATTGCTTTGACACAGCCGACCTCTGCATGGACACGTGCACGCTTCCACACTCTGCTCTTTCATACCAGGAAACACTAAATAAACTTACTTGCTCACCATCACCGCCAGAGCCGAATCGGTTGAAAAACGAGCGAGCCAGATCCTCACGCTTCACACGGCGGGAGAGAAGAGGGAGTTATGAAAAACATGAGAGAAGGAGAGAACTTGTTACACATCCAGTCACACTCACACGTTGACCAGAGTGTGTGTGTGTGTATGTGTGTGTGTGTGTGTGAGGAGGCGGGGGGATGTTAGGCTGTGTGTGTGTGCAGTGGAGGGAAAGAGGGGCCGAGCGTTTCTGTTTGCGCGCAGCAAACTGCTAACTCTCCCAACACAGAGGGATGTTCTGCCCTGTGTGGAATCCAGTTTAAATTTAGTTAGAAATTATGTCACATTAAGGTGGTAACCAGTTTAAATGTTTAGGTCACACAAACTCAGCCTTGTGCTGCGTTTTCACTGCATTTACTCTGGAGAAGTTTTAATTCTCCCTTATCTCTGCAAGCTATTACCACTTTAACACATAGAAAGTGGTTTATCACTAGCTAATAATAATAACAAGCTAACGGATTAAAACGTTCCCACCCGTTCTCTGCTAAACTGGTAGAACCGGATGACTCATCCATATATCCCGGATGAACAGATCCATGGGTAGATTTGCTCAATCAAACTGCCGTCAAAATAAGCCAATCATCTTTTTTTTATGGAAAAATATGAACTCTGATGTATTTGATGCTGTTGCAGCATCTATATGACGTCTTGTTTGCTGCTGTTACACCTTAACAGCATACAGTTTAAAGCTTTTAATGAAAATATTTACATTTTCAGACAGAAATAGATAAAAGAAAAATAGGATATCTGATTTGCTTTTACCTAGAACCTTTGTCTTTGTATGTTTTGAATCAATTTAAGTCATTTTCATGAAATCAGGAGCATCCAGCCTCTTACGTATGACAAGTATCAGTGAGTACAGTCACATAAGAACATCAGAGGCTAAAGGTTCATTTTAATTATTTAGATTTAAAAAAATGAGGCTTAAGTTTGGTTGAATGCATCCGCAGCATCATTTGAACGATAAAACAACACAAAAGCCGCTGATAGCAGCTTTTTCTGAGCATCAACGCATCTCTTGGCTCATTCGAATCCCCCCTTCAACACATTCTTCTCCTCATTCCTGGGCGCTCTTAGGTTTGTTACACATCTGTGATGTTTGCTTTAGCAGCACAACTGCAGGCAAGCTGATGGGACCGTGGAAACAAACACTATTAAGATACCAGCTGGTTTGAGCCAGCTGGTATCTGGTGTCAGGTTATGGAGAGAAAATCGTTTGCACAGAAATGCAGAGAAATGTTTGACACCTTAATGGTACTGCAACCTGTGTGTGTCAGCAAGGAGGAGACATGACAGACCCTCACGCCGCCGTCCGACACACCAACCAGAAGTGGCTGCCACTCAGATAGTGTGCACGGGTGACCTGCCATTCAGAAAGTAATGGCAGCAATAAATCATGCAGGCTGACAAACGACAGGCTCATTTAGCTTCCCGTGTGTCCAGCAGAGCGTAAGAGACAAATAGCACTTCCCAGCCTCATCCCCGACTTTCACAGAGAAGGAGATTCATCTTTCTAAGCCTCAGTCTCACCACAGCAGAGGAGCAAACCCCCCCGAGACGATGAATGGCTGGTTCCTGTGCAAACTTCTCCGTGACCTCCTCGGGCTCTGTTTTCACAGCCCTGCTGTCACTGCAGAGGCTGAAGGATTGCAGGCACGGTGAGGATCGGGGGGGTGCTGTACGAAAGCCAAACCAGGACCACTGAATGATGGTCAGCTTCGCAAAGGACGGAGGAGGAAATTAATCTAACGAGCTGTCACCGTTACAGCGAAAATGAGCCTAATTTCTATCATTGGGGAAGATTCTAAAAATACATCAGTACTGGTTTTAAGCACTTTCAATCACTCGAGCTTTTTCACTTTAGAGAATATTGTCATAAAGATTACGTTAAAACCAAGAATGTGTTATAGCACCCGTTTAATATTATCACTCCATCTGCATTGAATTCATGGTGAGGTCTTCCCTTGTGCGTCTCGTGCTAATAAACAGCAAAACAATGCAAAACTGTTTTTCCTTGCTTTCAACATGCGATCCAACTGGAAAACTGCCTGAAACTGCTTCTTCAGGGTCCTGATTTTTCTTCTTTTGGCGAATGACATCACTATGTAATACACTGGCATTATGACGGTCAAATGTGTGGCTGTTCAGATTTAGTATTTGGTATCACAAGTGGATAAATCTAAGTACAGTATGCGTGTCTAGAGTTGTTTTGATACCAATACCAGTATCGGAAATGCCTCAGATACTGCCCCAAATTCTGGTATCGGTATTACTGGAGTGCTGGAATTCAGGCACCAATACGATAGCACATAACTTATGAAAATAAGTATCTATTTACTGATTAGCTTCATTCGTTCATGTTTTACAAATTGTTTAACCTGAGCCAGGACTTATCACTATACTCATATCACAGTCACGCAGGTGTAATATGACATTTATTTTATAATATAATGGTATCTGTACTTGATATCAGCCGATACCCATAGCACAAGTATCAGAATATGTATTGGGAGGAAAACAGCGGTATCGGAACACTGCATGCCTTAAAGGGAAAGTGTGTAACTTTTCACCTACAAATGAGCCTAATGGGAGAAATAATCAATGATTTCTGGAGTCAGTATTAAGTGTTTGACGCGTATCGCTGCTCCGAGGGAGCTGCCCTTCTCATGAACCAGACACTGTAACTTTGCAGGAGCGGATCCGTCTCTCATTGGATCATGTGACCTGCAACGTTTTGCTCTATAGACACACAGGGCTCTGCTTTGTACTACATTTTTCTACTCTTCCATCTAAAAACTGTCTTGGCTGAACAAAGTATGAAGGTGAAAACGGAGTCGGAGGCCAGACAGAGAGGGTTTAATTTTGCGACAGCGTCACCTTTTGTGGGAAGTTACAGCTTTACGGTCCTAACGACCAAAAGTTGCGCGCTATCCCTTTAAAAAGATTTAGTTACATGATGACATTCATGTTAAACTATCCAGTGGAAACATGAAAAAGTTCGGAAGCCTAAAACTTCTGTGTGTTGAATGGGTGAAAACAGATGGGATTTATACCTATCATGACGAATCCTGCGTGGTTTCTGCTTGTGTAACGATGTAATTTAGGTGTTTTTATAGCATTGTTTCAATTTATCATGGCCCAGATTTTCCATCATAACACAGACATAGAAAGATCACCAAGACATTGTGGTGAAAAAAGCAACAACATTAGCTCTAGTTAAAGTTAAGCTGAAAATATACGTGCTTTTAATTGCTCGTATTTGTGTAACTAGCATGTGATGCATCCATTCAGCTCTGCTAACAAGCTGCGACATGTGATTAACCTCTACGGGCGGGACTACTTTGACTAGACGTAAGGAAAGAGGATTGACAGTAAGATGATAGAAAGTTTTGAAGATAAAACACAACACAACTTAGCCCTGATCCACTTGCAATCATCTGTTTTAACCAATCAGAACAGAGTGGGCTTTTTGGAAGGGTCGCTCTTAAAGAGAGACGAGCGAAATGGTGACAAATGATGCAGCAACAATTTAACGTTTAGGTAAATTATTTTGTTTTTTATTGTTAATTGAATTAGGTCTTTCTTAGAAGACAACCATGATAAAATGACAAAGTTTTTAACCTTTTAATGGCACATAAATAAGTTTCTGAGACTTTTCGCGTCACTTTACGGTAAAAACTTTGCTCAGAACCCTGTTGTATAAGATCTGATGCATGTCTGCTTCCCTCTGGTGGATACCTGTGGAACTACAATCCTTCTGACATGTCGCGTGGTAATTACATACAAGTTATTTTTGCTCTTTTTTAATAAAAAACATTTTGCTAAAGGGACAAAAATGGACCAAAATTTAATAAAATTTGAATTTTAGTCCAGTTTTTTCTTGCGTTGGGCTATAAACGGTTAAAAACGTTTTAATTCAATTTTGTTGCAGAAAATATTCTCTTCCCACTCATGGTCCTGCAGGTCTTTATTAATAAACTGTAAAGGCCCTTCCATCTCAAATGGCGCCCATTAATCTCTGGACAAGCAGCAAAGGAGGCCTGCGGTGGTTACCCAACATCTCTTAACCCACAAACCCAGCACCTCCACCTCGTGCCCCTCCACCTCGCGGCCTTCAATGCCCGCCTTGTGCTGCACATAGAGCTCCACTGTGACACAGCTCCATGTGTCAGCGAGAAATATTGACTTTTAATTCTTAAAACATGCAGCTTGCTCCGTTTTCAAGACTGACTGTGTTGATGTTTGAAACCCCAGCAGTCGCTCAGGTTCACCTTCCTGCTGGAGCAGTGAGAACCTGCTTACAGGAGTCTCACACACACACACACACACACACACACACACATTAGCTGTTTACACAGTTTAGAGGGTAAAGAAGCAAAGCTGTGACACTTATGGTGAATCATGAATGTAACTGTGACTTTGAGGGGAATTAGCTAAGGTAAAAAGTTACAAAAAATGTGCTCATATGACATATCAGACAAATCAAGATTAACCAGCTTAACACGCCACGGTCGGAGAGGAAAAGTACACCAAAAAGCCCTATTTACACTTCTTATTTTGCTTGTTTACATATTTAGAAATACAAATGCAACACTATAAGATTGCGGTTTTGAAAAGCATGTAGACTTTGAGCTATTTCTTTTTCCCAGGGATGTCACTCGCTTGCTTTTGAAGAGCTGCTGGTTTAAATCCCTGGAAAAAGTTGAGAAAGTGTTAAAGAGTAATTGCTGATAACTATGTTCCCTTCCCATGTGTGCGAGGCGGGAGATGCCAAATCATCATGTGCGAACATCTAAAACACTTATTTCGACAGTTTTCCAGGGAAGAAATAAAGCCCTAACACATTTCCTTGTATAAATAAAGGTTAGGTGCGCTCTCAGAGTCTCCCCTGAATTTTCATCTGTGCGAGCAGAGAAAACTTAACGCCCTACCTGTCCATCATGTCTGCACTAAGCTTTCTCTTTTCTCCTTTCCCACTTAAGCCTACTTCAGGTTAAACAGCCCCTCTGTTTAATGACTTAGTACACTTCCATTCAGAGATTTAGCCATCAACAGAAGCAGAGCTGTTGCATGCATTGAGGACTCTGCAGCTGTTTCCATTTCATACTCATGCAGATCTTTGATTTTTTTAATGTGCTGTGAATTTTAAGCATTTAATTTAGCAGGACATATGATGTTGCCTGTTATGTATTCCATTTACATTAAATTACTAAATAATTATTACATTTGAAACCCAGCACGCCTTTGAAATGTTTCTAATTGAATAACATCCTCCAACAACAAAGGCGACCAAAAGGAAGAGTGAGATCAGCATTATTAACATTTTGTTATGCAACAAACTGAATTTAAATCCCAAAATATGTCGATTTATAGAGTTTTTCTATGAAATATATCAGGTAAATAGAAGCCAGTGATGATTAATGATGGTTCCACTGATTGTTTTAACCATTTATGAGTCTATGGAGATAATTTGTGTCCAAGTTTCCATGTTCTTTTTATCTAATTGTGTACTTGGCTATGCAACCAAGTCATGAGAGAAAAAACATCTATTTTTTAATCGACATTTAGATGCACAGGACTGCGTCCCTCTCCTGCTCAGTCCACATTAAATAAACAAGAGATTTTACAGAACGAGTGTAAATTATTCAGTGCCATGATGTATATTTTCAACATATTGGTATTTGTTCCTGCTGCATGTTTTTTTAAACTGAAAATCAACAATAAAAAGATGTTTGCAAATTTATTTTTGTTGATATGAAGACTGATACAAGAATATTATTAAAACTAAGAACAATCTTCACACAGTCCTGAGAGGGGTGTGGTGGTGGGGGGGCCCATGATGTGATTATATTACGCAGATAGAGAACAGAGGCCAGGTTCGCTGGGTGAAAAGCAAGGTGCATAAATCATGCAAAAACCACGATTAAAACCCGCAGCATAGTTTTTACTTTTCCAGCTATTCAAGTTATGCACGTTTTTTGTCTTCAGGGGGGAAAACTCCCCCCAAAAAATAACAGTTCTGTTCAGTTCCACGTTGAATTGTTTAACGCAAAGTGCAGCAAAAGCGAAGAATCGGCGGGTGAATTTCAGAAATCTCCCATGAAATACAACTAAAACCCTACTCGTAAGAAATGATGACTGTTTAGGAAGTATGGAAGCTTACCTTTCAGCTTGGATTCATCCCGCTGATGGAGCTTGTCTGCAGATCCACGCAGACTGAGTGTTCATGTGTAACTCACTTTCCTGCAGCTCTGAGGAGCAGGCAGTGACGCTAACACTGATATCTAGTGTTCAGTCTCAGAAACATGACCATAACAAAACTTTGTCACTGCGAAAGAAAACATTTCCTTTTCATTTAGACAGAGAGGTTGATTAAAAGAAGGAAGACGCGTGTCTTTGTTTTTTTTTTTTGCCAATCAGATTTCTGCTGTTTGTCATTTGCACTTATTTCACCGGCAGTTTAAAACGGAACAAAAATGCGACCAGTGAACGAGGCTTTGCTGCCATCTAGTGGCCAAAACTTTCCACATTATCCAGAGTTAGAGCTGCACAAACGGGATAGATAAATAAATAAACAATAAATAAATAAATCCTAGAGTTATGTGAGGTTCACAACATAGAAAACCCAGAAGATCACAGAAGGGGCTGATTTTAAGCCCACTTTCATTTGGTGATTTTTGCTCAAATAGTTGTGGCAAGAAGATAAAATCATAAATATTATGTTAATATTACATCATTTTTTGAGTTACATTTATTTTCCAAGAATAAATCTTATAATATTGGAATTATACTCATCATTTTGGATAACATAGACAGAAACATGGCATCAAATAAGTAATAGTGTAGCACTGCTGACATTACTGCCAAGACTTTTGAGGTGACTGGAAGTTTTGCATTCATTGTAGAAATACAACTATTTAATCTAATAATCTAATATTATTAAGACTAAAACAAATCCATGTTTACTTCTTTTTTTTTTTTACCGTGTCGTATAACTTCTGCACTTAAAGATAGCGGTCAAGTTGTCATTAGGAGGACGCTTCTCCGTGTGTTCATTTTCTTATGCCATACCTGAGTGTTATACTCAATTTCTCGCTTGAGGGGCTCCACTGGGCTCCACATTAAGCCCCTTTCTTTTCCACTGTGCATTATGCACTAAATCTACTACCTGGCCAGTAAAAAAAAAGAAAATTAAAGTCACCACCTGGATTTAACTAAGCCAATAGTTACAAGCTCATTAGATAATTACAGCATGGGTGATTATCTTTCAGTTGGCAACAAGTTATTTAACCCCAATTGATGCAATGAGCAGCGTAAACAAGCTAAAGACACATCCTGTGGTGGTGGAAAAATTGCTAGTCTGTTTAAGAATGGTTAAAGTGTTGGCATGCATCATGTAGAGAAAATACTTAAGGCGATGCATAAAAAAGTAAAAGTAGATTAAGTCCAACTGGTTCAAATATGAATAAATTAAAGGGTTGATTATGGTAAACCTGAGGATGTGCACATACACATCAGTGAAGAGACTAATAGCATGCAGAATTTTAATTTGCCCAACCCTACTTAGACATCAATTCATAGGCCCTGTATGGAGCTAAATCATAGTCATAATATGTTTCTTTGAAAGAAAATGTTTAAAATGAAAGCTGAAAATATTTTTTTTTTTGCATTACATTTTTCTCAACAATAACAGAGAGTCATATACTTTTAATGCCAGTCAGTTAATTCATTCCCATCCCAGTAGATTTAGAGAACTTTAACCTGGATTTTCACAATCAATCCACATGTCACTGCAGCACAGGAGGTGCACAAATTCAGTTAACAGCTACTATTCTCCAACTTTTACATGCATCCTTCCAACACAGCTGAATCAGATGAATAGCTCATCGCCTGGCCTCTGAAGAAGCTGACTGACAAGCATGAGAGAATTCAGCAATTTGATTCAGATGTGTTGAAAAGTTGCAGGATAATAGCCCGACAGGTATCGCTGCTGTTCGGTAAGCAAGCTGCGGCCAACTCTAAATCCACTCCCTATAGCCTATTCCCACTCACAAATCTCTAGACCTCTCACAGCTGCTCATGAACACATTCATTCTGGGTATCCAAGCTCTCCCCTGAGGTGTAAGTTTTGGCTCTGTCCGGACCGATACGAATCTTATTTCAGGGCATGTGTTAATTTTCAGCTCCTACAAACTGAGACGGTTTAAAGTTAGAAGCTGACAAAGACTTTCAAGAGCAGTTAAGGACGGCTCAGATCACCGTAATGTGGCAGGGCAGATAGTAAAATGCCCGGTGAAGCTGCTCTGGCTTCTCTATGAACCTCTTATTTGGGTCGAATCTTTTATATGAAGGTCCTGGATGAATTAAAGGTGGCCTCTTCGCTGCCTATTGAATTTTGGAAAATTAAAGTGGCTCATTAGTATGGACGTACGTTAATATGTCGTTTTGTTTTGAAGTCCCACAAAACATAACCATTTAAAGAAAAAACTGGACATACATCCTACTTTTAATTGAAAGGAATCTATAGCATTAATTTAATTTAATCTTAAAGTTATTAAGTTGTTTCCTAGAAGCTCATGTAATGATGATTCCACCAAGTCTACCATAAAACCCGTAAATATTACACTTTGAACTGATCTTTTCATTTCCTCCGCCGGGGATCTTACTTTAATTTTTCTGAGGTAATGAGCCCATTTTCTTCTCGACATCATGTAGTTGTGATTATCTAGCCTTTCATTTGCAGAGTTGGAGGCCATTTGGATGTCTTAATGATCACTACTTAATCTATGAAAGAAAACATGGACCTTACATCTGCAAAACAAGAGATTTGGGCAAATTGAAGATGTAGGATTATTGTTTGTACCTTGCTACTGGTGGATTGACAGTACGTGGTGTAATGATTACATCTTCCTCGTACTGTAAAACAAAAACCACAGGTTTAGAGTAGCATGGGGATAATATAAATGTACATTATCACTACTGTTCTCAAAATCAATATACGGATATGCAGTTAAAATTTTAAACCAAGCACAGCTATCTCACAAACTGCATGCAGGAGCCGAGTAGGCTACTAATGGCTGTGTCAAATCCCCTTTAAATCTGAACCCATTAAAAAATAATTAGACTAAATGTTTTGTTGCCTAAATCCAGAACAAAACAAAAAAAGATTAGGATACACAAGATATTTATTCAAACAGGACCATAAACCCAGTGCAGCAGGAATGCGGGTTTATAGGGTGGGATTATATTTTGAAATGCTGATAGAAAACAAAAAATGACAAACATTTGACGAAATGTAAGTCTTAAAAGCATAGAGATAACATTAGAGGTAGTTAAGGCATAAAAGTTCATTTTCATCCACCAGATCATACAAAACAGTATATGTGAAATAGTTGAATGAATGCGGCTTAAGTAAGGGTTTAATTGTTTTAATAAAGACCACAGAAAAACAGCAATATAAAGAGTAGTTTTCAGGTGTTTCTGCACATAGTCATTTTTATTTTCATATTTAACTTAACACATACTGGTGCTTCTTAAAGTCTCTGTTTTCAGTTTGCTCCAGTCAGATTTATCCTGCTGTATCACTCGAGGAGTGATGTGTGTCCTGTAAGCACAAGACAAAAATTAAGGAAAACAAACCCTTTAGCATTGCAGCCAGAACAAAAGATGTGAGCTCAACAGTCTAAATTGTGTCTTGATCCGATATGACAATTACCTATATAATAAATAAATAAATGAAGCTTCTGTTACTTGTTTTCACAAACTTCAATGCTTCAAGAAATGCTGATAAAACTTGCCTTCATAACCAGAAATAATGCTGTCGCATTTCTGTACAGTTGGCTACAGTAACTCTGGTGACCATAAGAGCCAATGAAGATATGTTCTAAACATATATTTATACAACTTATGGTTTTACTGCAGTTGTACAAAGATGTCATTATAATATATTATTATACGAATAAATTAAGGTCATTTCATTTTATTATTTTGCTTGTTTTATTTGTATTTTAATCTGCTTCCTAGCTGTTAATCTATTTTTCTAT
>JBBDHI010000026.1:8383865-8394477 GCA_037177115.1 Craterocephalus stercusmuscarum
GATTATAAATGCAGTCATGTCAGAAATGACAGCTGTGTGTTCTTGTTGATGTGATGTTCTAAAAAACTGATAATGAATGTGAATATATTTATTTCTCTGCATCACCTCAAACTCCAGCATGCATTTACTTATTGTTGTTCTGGAAAACAACTTTCATCTTTCTGTCGTTTTCTCTCTTAAGCCTTTTGAGGTCAATGACTTGCTGCAGGGACTGAACTTCTCCAAAGTGCTGAACTCCTTGGTTGCGCTTAACAAAGCCACAGAGGGTAGGATTCCTGTGTTTATGCCTGAAAAATCCTGTTTATATGTTGCTTTTATGTTGGTTTTATTGTCTTTTTTTGTGTTTATTTTCAGTGAGGATCAAGAATCGCAATTGTGTCGTTACTCATTTCATATCACAATGAATTATTGACATGAATTATTTTACAGTTATTTTATCGAAGCATATTGTCTGTTTACAGATTTAGGAGTTTCTGGAGACGCAGTGTGTGTGCCGCACTCCTCAACTCTGAGGATCAAGTCATTTGACTCTCTGAACACTCAGAGTCGCTCCTCAAAACTGCTGCAGCCTCAGTACCGCAGCCTGGTGAGTCACCGTGACAGTGGCACAACCACACAACTTCACAGCACCAACCGTTAACGTGCATCCCTTTCCATGTTCACACTTCTCGCTCCTTTCCTTCTCAGGACATGTCGGAGGGCAGCGGGTGTGGCCAGCTGCTGGTCAAAGCGCGCTTTCCCTTCCAGCAGACCAACGAGGATGAGCTCTCCTTCTCCAAGGGTGACATCATCATCGTTAACCGGCAGGAGGAGGGGGGCTGGTGGGAAGGCTCGCTCAACGGCAAGACTGGCTGGTTCCCCAGTAACTATGTTCGGGAGCTGAAAGGAAGCGGTGGGTTCTGCTGTACAAGTTGTGCATCCTTGATATTTCTTTTTATTTTTCATCATAGTGATAAGAAATGAGAATTAGCTCCTTTTGAGTTTAGTATCCAACAACCTGCTCTATTGTTTTGTTTACCTCCTTTTAGGTAAGCAGGACCCATTCATTTATAAAAGATGCTGTCCCATCTGATTTGGACTTCATCTGGAGATCTCTATGCTTGCTTTGTGTTAAAAAGCAGTAAAATAAGCAATGGAGAGCAACATATCCCTTTATAGCAAACATAATGGAGTAAGATTGTTTTCCAGTGGAGTTACAGAGGCCAATTACACAGACAGATAAACCCTACCAACGGATTTCCTGCAAGTCTGTTTTGACTGACGATAACATCTTGACCTCTTTCAGTTGTAATATGATTTCCCAAAGACTTGATAAGCTATTTTTTTTTAAATCCTCTGCAGCTTTTGTGCAGATTTAATTTGATTTGTTAACATGGATCAGTAAATTCCCCTCATTAGTCATCTTGTTTTAATTTTGTTGGCTTGACTTTATTGAATAAGCAGGAAAATAAGCATTTAATTCAAGGGTTTAATCCCCTAAAGCTTTGGATACAATGCCTGACAACTATCTTTGGTTTTATATTAGCAAGTGTGTGGGATAGATGAAGCCTAGCTGGGTCAGCAATCACTCAAACATATCTGAATTTTTCAAATTGAGTTCAGTTTGATGTCTTGAAATACAATTCACAGAGCTTTTTGGAGTTTTTTTTTTTTCACAGAAATATGAGATGTATTGATCTGCAGCTACTGCTGCTCTACGCTTAGAACAGTTGTTTCCTTGTGGCTTATATGATTGCTGTGGTTAGTTGTGTTACTTTCAGAGGAGAGAAGGCAGGAAGTTTCATAGGGACACAAAGACAGGAAGTTCCAAAGCTGCAGTGTAAAAAAAGGACTTCCTGATATAAAGTGGGCAGCAGAAAACAACGACTATGAGATGGTGAATGGCTATGAGTTGGAGTTTGATGCATCAGACAGACGGTTTTATCGGACATAAAGAAGCTATGAGGGCTGTTTTATTTTTTTGTGTGACTTTGCCACTTATCTGGGTTTACTCATGAAAATGTTTCTCCTGAAACAGAGCCTTATCTGTGTTTGGATAAAGGGCTATTGGAGCGTCTGAATTTGTTTATTGTTTGCGTAAAAGAAAAAAAAAAGAGGAAGATTGGACAGGAATCCTAATATGGCTCATTTATCTTTCAAGTAGAAGGCTTTGTGCTCTTTAGTAAGATAAATAACTCCAAAACGTGCAATACGAGAGTTATTATCTCGCATATTGTTATGGATTTACAGCATGCAGTCTGCAAAGTCCAAGATTTAACTGACATGTATGACAAGATGCCCATTACTGACCACACAGTGCTGCAATAAGAATAGCTTAACATTAAAATGACATGGCATTCTGGAGTCTGTGATTTCTAGCATTTAATCAGTGGATGTCCTACATACTGTAAAGATCACAACGTTGCCCTCCAGCTGGGGTATATTCATACAAATGGACATTTTCTTGTCCTTTTGTTGAAAGGAGAGGACCTTTCTCTTTTTTCAGGACTCAACAGACAATATAAAGCACTGCAGAACTGTCTTTTTCTTTGTTCTCTTTTTTAAAAAGATTTTCTTCCTTTTATAATTTTTGCTGATGAGACTCGTCTTTGCTTGATCATTTAAATAAGAGGTTTCTCTATTTATAGACAAAATAGGGGACAAGCCAAAGTCTGGGACGCTGAAAAGTCCACCAAAAGGCTTTGACACCACCATCATCAGTAAGACCTACTACAATGTGGTGAGCATGCTGAACTGCTTTTTTATTATCTTTTTATTGAAAACAACCCACACAAAAGCAAAGAAAGCAGGAGAGAGCGAACCATTCCCACCATACGTTCACACCGAGCAGTTCAGAGCATCCTGATCTGATTAAACTTGTGTTTGAAGAAGTGCTTTCACACATTAAATTGGGTTTTAACTTTCTCAAGGAAAGAAAATACATGTACAGTTTCTCATTCTCACCAATCTTAACACTTCAGGGTTGAATTTAGTTTGTGAAAATTAGATTTAGCTTTGACTAAAAAAAATGGTTTTTAATAAAGTTCAACTCCGCTCTGCTACGGCTATTAAATTAGACTGGTGGAGTGACCTGATATAATGGATGATTGTCACATGTGTGCCTGCTTTTTCGGACTGTCACAATCAATTATTTTTCACACACACATCTAATTAATGATCCCGTGGCTGTGTCTGTGCATTTTTATGCATGCAGTCATTTGTGGATCCTGCATGGCACCCTTACATGTGTCATGTCTGTGTGCCACAGTGCAGCAAATGTAATGTAGGTTATTTATTCCATTCCAGTGGTTTCTGGGGCAGCCTTGCTCCAGGGTTGGCTCCTTCTGGTGTGAGTGTTTGTGAGGGTTTTAATAATGCAACAAGATGTCACAGTCTCTCTAGACAGACTCTTCGGATGAGACTGAGTTTCTCATATGCACGCACACACTCAGGTACTGCCTGAAGTCAGAGATGTTCCCAGACGCAAATGCACAACGAAACATAACTTGGAGACAAGAATTTTTCCTCTTAAAAGAGGTATAACAAAGGCTTGTATGATTAAAGAATGAGGCTTTGGGAGTTATTTGTGAATGTTTTTAAATGCACTGCTCCCATCTCTGTCCTGCTATTTCCTGTCCAGAAATTTTAAGTCTGTGAATCCATTTTTTCCTTAAAATTAGTTTTCTCCTTGAGATTTATTCTTTTAATAAGTGCATAAATAATATATTCCTCTCATATCTTTTTACAGTTTCTTCATTTATAGCACTCACTGACAGCAGGCTCTATAAATGTCTAAGTATCATGTGTCTTGTCAGGTCCTGCAGAACATCCTGGAAGCAGAGAGCGAATATTCGAGGGAGCTGCAGAGTCTGTTGGGTTCATACCTTCGTTCGCTTCACCCCACAGACAGGTGAAGTTATTTTTACACTTTTTATTATTCTATTCAGCAGAGTCAAGTATAACAGTGCAGCACACACACATGCAAGCAGATATGTTACAGAAGCATTTTGTCTACGATTTATCGTTTATCAGACTTTATCTGTACTTTATTTCACATATATTGAATATATTACATGAATCATTGCACGTATTAGATCCAAATGACAAAAGATTTTTTTGTTGTGTAAGAAACATATTTGGTTATTTTTCCAGAGTGGATTTATTATGATTTCATTATAAGGTAGTATATATATTTTTATTGAAATTATAATGCAGGATGATTCATCTAGTTATATATAGATGCAACAAATACCACTGTAGAATATCTGAATGTAAGCTGAATGCTGTTATAAAGCTTCACAGTAAATCAATAAATCTAAACAGAAGTCATCCATCCATCCATCCATCCATCCATCAAACATCCATTTTCAATACTGCTAATTTCAATTCCGTTTGAATTGGAAAGTTGGAGTCCATTCCAGCAATTAGGGGTCAAAAATGCAGGCTACACCCTGGACAGGTCACCAATCTATGGCAGGGCCAAGCAGAAATCAGTGAATGATGAACGTAAATATACTCCTCCTCACTCTTTTTCTCTGTTTTGCAGACTGAACAACATGGATATCAGCCATATTCAGGGAAACCTGGAGGAAATTTCCACTTTTCAACAGATGTTGGTTCAGTCTTTGGATGATCAGACCAAGTCAGTATATAGTTTCTATACAGCAGTATGAAATGCAGGGTTAAGAGCCACTAAGATTTTTTTTTTTTTATCACCATTTGTCTTAATATTTATTTTAATGTGTTTGAATTTTGTCCATGCTTTTATAAATTGTGACAAACATTTATCTCGTTTCCTGATTTCACTCTTTTTGTTTGTTTGTTTGTTTTGATGGACCAAAGTTGTGGTGAATTATCACCCTGCAAATTATTAACTTGATTATTTATCAAGAACATAACTTTCCAGTACTGATAAAATATGCTAGCATCCTGTTCAACCAAAAGCATATCCTCCAATTTCACTAAGAAGCAGAGAAGAAAAGAAAACTCTCAGATTGACCTTAGCCTTAGTGGAGCCTCATGGGCAGTTATTATAGCAACAGAGACATCTAGTGCTCAAGTAAAGTCTCACAGCCAGTATATAGTACAGCAGAAGGCGGCAGGGGATTGTTGTCTTGGGGGATTGAAAAATCTGAAATGTTGACCAACTTACTCAGTACATTATTGTTCTGATTGATTGCAACCCTGTTCATTCTCAAACTCAGTGTTTTTGTGAACTCTATGATCTTTTAGAGACAAAAGATATTCAATTGTTATACTTTAATAATTAATACATATGTTTAATGTTATATTTTGATTTTGATTCATGTAGACTCCCTGAGAACCAGCAGAGGATTGGAGGATTTTTTCTAAACCTGATGCCCCAGATGAAGATCATTTATATAGCGTACTGCTCCAATCATCCATCTGCTGTTAATGTACTCACACAACACAGGTACAGTATAGCCTGAGAAACAGTAACATGACGAAATCACAAAGCAAACGCATGCTTATATGGTGGGTTTTGTTTACGTGTACTGCAGTGAGGAATTGGGGGAGTACATGGAGTCAAAAGGGGCATTGAGTCCAGGGATCTTGGCACTGACCACTAGTTTGAGTAAACCTTTCACCAGATTGGAGAGATACCCTGCACTGCTGAAAGAACTGGACAGACATATGGAAGTGAGAATAAATCTCCTCAGATCCGTTTTGAATTATTAAATGATATTTTCAGCACAGAGCAATCATAATTACAGGAGAGAAACATTTGTTCCCTGTGTTTTAATGTTTAGTGTATTCATGTTTTATAGGAGCAACACCCAGACAGAGCTGACCTCCATGCTGTAATGGCAGCCTTTAAAGACCTCGGGGTAAGTTGCACATTTATCTGTCAGATTGGTCTCATGTGTGAAATATACTGTCCACTAAGAGTCTCATTTACTTTCCTTTATTTCTGTTGCTGCGTTCAGTGATACTGCACTTTTCTTTGTGACATTTATGCTCTTGTGTGCTTGTATTTGTTCTTCAGGCTCAATGTCAGGAGGTGAGGAAGAAGAAAGACCTGGAGCTGCAGATTTTAACAGAACCTATTAGAAACTGGGAGGGAGATGACATCAAAACTCTTGGCCCAGTTCTCCATATGTCACAGGTCACAGTTCACACACAGAACTGCCAGGTAATTAGCACAAACTGTGAGGCATAGCTTCTTCACGACAAATGAGTCATAATTAAGTTTCCAGAAGCAGAATGTATGTTTGTTTGGCTTGATTTGATCTGAGTTGCTAACTAAACCACATGAACAACAACATGATGTGTTTATTTATAAAAGAAAATGTATTTCAGGAGTCAAATGAACGCTACCTGGTCCTGTTCCCTCACACCCTGCTCATCCTGTCTGCCAGCCTGAGAATGAGTGGATTCATCTACCAGGTGTATCTGCAGTTTATGTTGTATTTGCATTAAACAACCTTGTCACCTACTAACAACAACTGTACAGTTATTTTAAGTAAAAAACGTAATCTCATGAACAGCAACAACGTACTTGTGGGCTCTCCGAACTAACTGTGTTTGTGTTTGTCTGTAGGGGAGGATGCCATTAACGGGAATGCTCATCTCCAGGATTGAAGATGGAGAAAACTTGCGAAATGCTTTTGAGATCTCCGGTGAGCTTTTTTTTAATTCCAGCTGCAGAACCTTTCATAATGTTAATTTATCCACACTAAATACCTGACGGTGCAGTAATCATCTGCTCCATGTTGGGCTAGGGGTGGACAATTTATCGAGATTTTCAGATATATCAAGACTTTGTCACACAAGATATAGAATAAGGGCATATCATTTATCATTTAGCTTGTTTTGAGTTAAAAATATCTTAGTATTTTGCACAGCTGTATCGTTGTTATGGTCATTGAAAGGTGTTTTGGATTATTTTAATACACATATACTTGAATTTCTGTCAAATATTTTAATGCACATGTACTACTGATCCTTAAAAAAGTGCATTTAGCTCTGAAACTGAACTCTCTCTTTGTTTACTTGACCCAAAAAAATTATATTGTGATATATATCGTACATCGTGATTAAGGGAAAAACTATTGAGATATGTAACTTGGTTCATATTGCCCAGTTCTAAGTCGGGTACACTTACTTCACGCTTTCTCTCTTAATAACACACATGGAAGCTAATGTGTTGAATAGAAGCTGAAAAACATTTGTGTTTGTGAACACTGAATAGTGTGACTAATGTTTTGTGCAGGCAGCCAATGTGAACGGATACAGGTAGCTTGTAACAGTCAGCGTGATCTGCAGGACTGGCTGGACCTTCTCACCAAACACACACACACCACACCGCCTGCTCACACACTCTTGCACAAGCCTCAGTCCGTCTGCCACACAGTAAGTCTCCATCTGTTGTAATGGAGTATTTTCTTATTAACCTGTTGGTTGACCTTACTTGATCTCACTCCCCTTTTGTTCTTTCCCCTTCGCCTTCTACGTCCCAGCTGCCCTCACACCCCATCACTCCATCCAGACTCTCAGAGTCTCGCGGGGGGAGCAGTGGAAGCGCTTACCACACTCTGCCTCATGCGTCTTCATATGGGATTGGCCACAGTAGCAGCCCCATGTGGGGACCCCTGGAGCAACCGAGCACGCCCAAACCCTGGAGCCAAAGCTGCCTTCGCCCTGCGCCTCCTCTCCGGCCGTCTGCTGCCCTCTGCTTCAAAGAGGTGCTGAACACTGACCTCTTAAAACAAGTCAAAACCATTGTTACCCTAAAAATCCCTCCATTTCCACACATTTATTTTCCCTGAGAATGTTTGCAAATGTTTATCCTTTCTTATTTTATCAAGCTGAAATAGTCATGTTCTTCTTTTTGTACCTCCATGTTTTCTCTTTTGAAGGACATAAATAAAAGTCCTAAGAACATGAAGAAGCTGCTCCCTAAGAGGAAGCCCGAGAGGAAACCTTCAGAGGAAGACTTCACCGTCAGAAAGAGTTAGTACAACACAGCCAAAAAACAAAGCATTGGTGTTAAAAGAAGAGAAAGAAGTTACCTGTGATGTACTTTGAAGTATCAGTATGACATCTTACATCTGCTGCTTAAGTAGAGGAAGCAAACATCTCGCCATCTACCTATCATGGTAGAAAATTTGAAAGAAGACACCAGAGCTGTGAAAACATCTCTAAAAAATAACCAAAACCACCCGACCTTACCGTCCACCAACACTGAGAAATAAATGATTGAATTAAAATTTATGCCCCCCCCCCCCATTTTATCAGAATAGTTTAGGTCCTTAAATGTGTCACACAAAAGCCCATTTCAGAATTGCTATGAAAAGCGGTAAAGTTTCAGCATCTTGTTTTGCCTGAACACCTAAGAAATGTTCCGGACAGGTCACAACACAAAGATATTTTTTTTTAGACGGAACATTTCCCCATAGCCAAACTTAGCCGGGACGTAAAAAGTCTGTGAAAAAGTGATATGTTTAAAAAGATTGCTCAGGTAAAGATGGAATTTACTGGAAATCTTCCACAACGCAGTAGTATGAAAGTGGCTCACGTAAAATATGGACTATGTGCCATGATGTCTGCCCAGTATTTCTGCATGCGACCTGCAGCATGCAGGATTTGAAATGTCCATTTGTGGCTTAATCTAGTCTTTTAACCCATGATTTCTCAAATTTTGTTTGCATTTTCCCCCTTAGAGTCCTCATTGTTATGAAAGGAGGAGCAGACGCTGTTAATTGCAATAATTTGATTTGTCTGACTGACTAATGATCACTGTGTGAACAGCGAGAGGATTGAGGGGTATGGGACAAACTATGTAATTTATCCTTGTATAGTCAAAATATTTGTCTTGATCGAGCTTAAATAAGCAAAGGGTCCAAAAAACCTGCAGCCCTGTGACTCTGAACATTTGTACATCTATTAAAAAAAAGCAATATGCAAACCAATCACCTTTGATGGCTGTTATGTATATAAGGACAACAAAGCAAAGCAATTACATGCTGATAGAAACATGATTTTTGATAAAATCATCTTGTAACTGTAAAATTCCACTGTCAGGTTTTTATAAAACTGGATAAAAATTTTCTGAAAGATCCATAAATTGCAAATGCTTGCATTATTTATTTATTTATTTTCCAAGTTGTTCCATTGCTGTTTGGTTGTTGTATAATTCAAGTGAGTCCAATCAAAAGGGATGAACTGTAATTGCATAAATGTGAATGTTGAAATAAAGTATTATCGGTAACAAGAAAAAAAAACATTTCATAATAAATTGTTATACAAAACCAGACTATAAGCAGAAAATAACCCATAGAAGCATCATTACAACTAGCTTAAGCTAATAGAGATTTCATTACCCTTTCAAATGAAATTGCGCCAATAATCAATGAATAATTCTCAGACAAATGAGGTTCTACATGCTGTTACATATCTGACCACATGGAAGTATCATTAAGTTTGCAACCAGCTGTAATTCAGGCGTGTAGATAACCGTAGATTATAGCTATCGGAGTGTGTGACCGCAAGTTTTCACTATTCGGGTCAGTATTTTATTTCATTCACAGCCCCGTCTCCTCCTCGTGTTTCAGGTACAGCCGCTCTGGAGGAGGACGCTCAGATACTCAAAGTAATTGAGGCTTATTGTACGAGTGCCAAGACACGACAAACTCTCAACTCAAGTAAGTTTGAACACACCTATAAAGACAAGATTACCCACTTCAGTCACACGCTCTCAGACTCACACAGCTGCAGTTTGTGTTGCTGTAAATCATTCTTCTCTGCTTTCTACACTAACAGTGTTTTTCTCTCTTTTCTCTCTTTATGTCTTACTGCCACTCATCTGCTTTCCTCAACCTCATTGTCTTATTTCTTTATCACCATCATCCCTGTTCATTGTGATTGGTGTCTTCTTATTATTTCCAATCATTCATCTTAAACTTTTTTTTTTTTATTTTTATTTATCCTTGCGTTGCCATTCATTGGCATATTTTGTGTGTGATCGGTTCGTCCACACTTCATCTTTTATCCAATATGGTTTGGATTGATTTCCTCCTGCATCTCCCCTGTCAACATGCGATTTTTGGTTATTTCACTGCACTGTAAAGCCTGGCAAGGAACTGACCTCATGCACAACCACGTGCTGGCTGACACCGGGCTCACTGTGACTGCTGTCCCTGGCAACCTGCCATGTTCGGACCAGTCAGAAGACTCGGATTATGACAGTGTCTGGAGTTCCCATAGTCACAGAACTGCTTCGTTTTCTCGTAAGATTTTGCTGTTGCAATAAAAACAACCCATTAGTTTATTATTAGTGATAGATGTCTGTGTGTGTAAATCCTCACAGTATGTCACCTCACACCTTCCACTTGTGTTGTGCGTCTGCTTCTGTGTGCTTCGTTGTCAGTCTTTTGTGAGGCATGTTCATACTCCCGTGAGGCTGCACATGTCCATCAGTGTTTAAATGACGGAGTGGGTGTTTAACTGCAAGCAGACAAAGCATGTAGAGCTGACTGTGGTTTGGAAACACATTAACCAGTTAAGTGTACAGCTGTAACACCAAAAATGGACCAAGAAATCTTATTTAATACCTTAACAGTTTTACACTCTGACCTTTATTGTGATGAATGAGCTACTTTCCAGTTTGATG
>JBBDHI010000026.1:8740750-8757790 GCA_037177115.1 Craterocephalus stercusmuscarum
CAGAATTTATATTAATTTTATCTTATTCAATACAATTTTTACATGTCTATGGGAATAATCAATATGTATACTTAATTTATGTTCACTATTTATTTCATATATTTATATTAGATCCATATAAAATGGATCAATTAATTTTTTATTAGTTTTTCTACTTCTTCCTACTCCTTTTTTAAACATTAAGTTTGCTATTTTTCACCGTTTTAACTTCCTGTTGGAAATAATCGCGGCACATGTTAACTCACAGCATCGTAGTTCTGTTCGAGGTACTCCGCCACCAGCAATTTATGTCTCGTCAGCAGATCCTGCAAACAAAAAAACACATTGACTTCTTAGGTTACACCTTTGCAATGCTCATATAATTTCAGCCTGATCCGGTGTAAAATGAGTGACTGAAAACATCCAAACCCGACATCCATCAAAGTCAGGAGAGCAGGTGTAGCCCTGGTATTTCTAGCACTGCTTAACACCTTAGATCAACAACGCACGAGTTACCTTAAAGGTAGCAAAGGCGTCAGAGGCGATGTCGAAAGTAGACATTTCCACATAGTTGAAGAAGCTGTGGAAATGATCGGAATGAAGAACTATCTTGGCGAGAGGCTCGTGGCGGATGCACTCCCTCAGCATGATCCCGCAGTTCAGCGCCACCTGGGGTGTCTCGTAGCTTCGGACGCACACACAGAGGGTATTGCGTCACATTCTTGTTATTATGCTGCAAACACAACGCGCCGCATGTGCGCCTCCCTCACCCTTTCAGCAGGATGAAGAGGACCTCTTGGTGGGAGCAGAAGTATTCAACAGTGGGGCTCCTCGTCCCGATCTGCCTCCTGAGGATGTTGTTAAAGATCTGACACACGTCCTTCTTTCCCTGGAAGCACATGGAGGTAAAACCTCAGCTCTGGACTTAGCCGTTTTTCTAGCAGCATCCTTTTAATATATTCATCCTCACCTCAAAGTCGATGACCTGCAGGTTTTCTACCAGCGATATGAGCAGGCCGCTGTTGTACAGCTCTTGGGCCAGCTGGGCCACGGTCTCAGTGTGCGGCTCCTTATCGTTGCTCCCATACAGAATCTCCTTCATGGACACCAAGCACTTTGACACCTCCTCAGATGCCTGCAGAAAAGACCATGCAGGTAGGAAGATAAGGACATAAAGAGATTTTGGAAGGATAATGATAATAACAGGATGTAGTTATCAGTAAAAGAAGAGGACAAGCGGCTGGTTTGATGTCTTGTGTGAGAGAGAGGGTAAACTGTCTTGACAGCCAAGTGTCAGCAGATGACAGGGCCAGGCTGTTCCATGCTCTCATTTCACAGACGGCTGTCACCCTCGGGCCCTTGGACACCCAGACTGATACACAAGAGAAAGACAGTGGGCTTGTCTACCTTGTCTGTCTTCTTGTCCTGCTTGACCAGTATGGCCAGGTTCTCCTTCAGGGTCCTGACGATGTCTGCAGGACTCTTGTGCGATTTACCGAACAGCGGCATGATGAGCGCACACACAAACGCCTTGGGACCTGCGAACACACCAACGTTCAGTCAGTGACAATTAATTTAAAATTCAGATCCAAACAAAAAACCTAATGGGTTCTAATGAGGACCTTAGGATGAGTTTCAGTGGGAAGATGCTGTCTGACTGCCAGCAACAGTCACCATGAACTCCACCTAACAGCTCAGCTACATGCTGCACTCAACATAACATCTTACAATCTTACAATCAACGTGGAATATTTGGGATTATCTGGAGATCTTCTAAAAATCATACTTTTTTAAGGGCCAGGAGGAAACCACTGCAGAGACTCAGTTATGTTATGCTTTTATCTACAAATAAGAGGGAGAAATGTGACAAAACTGGCTAAATCTGAACTATTTATGAGGAGGCTTTTATTTTTTTAATTTTAATATTCAGCAGTATGAATTTATCACTGCAGGATGTCGCTGTGTGGGTGTGCCTACGACTTTAAAAAGTCTAAAATATACTGAGGGTCTTGAACATGCAGAGCCCCAAAAGCTACCTTATGATAACTTGATATTATTGTAATTCTTACTTGTTTTATATGCTTTTAATGTTTTATGTAAATCACTTTGAACTGTCTTCAATCTGAAAATGTGCTATACATGTGCTAAACATTTAATTTTCCCTCTGGGATAAATAAAGTATATTTCATTAAATCAAAACAAACAGGTCCAGCTCTATTATAATCCAGATAAAACTAGAAATTTTTTATTTCTATCCAAACAAACAGCCTGTACTAGCTTGCATAAAACAGATTTTACATCTGAAGTTAAGCAGGCACCCTTAATTGACAGTATATGAACTTTATTACATAACATCTGCAGACGCCGGTTGTGTTTTGCACCGCTGCTGCCAGAATGTCAAGCTCTGTTTTGAAATCAGCAGGGTGAAACTGTGCCAGTGGATGTAGGTTACTACAGTATTTTGTTGCAGCCAATCGGATGGCAGCATTAAAGAACCAATAAATAAGATGAAATAAACTCTGGCTGGCGGTTGTTTGAATGCCATGAGAAAGTTCCTGTCCAGCAGGAAGCGGCTGCTTTGACAAACCAGGTCAGGTCAGCAGCAGCCGGAGAACTTGTGACTGCTAATCCTGATCTGGGAATGTAAAAAGGGCATTTTTGCCCCCCTCCTTCACTTCAACTCCCACCTTCATTCCTCTCCATCCATCTCTGCTACACTTTTCCCCTCCATCCTCGCAGCTGAAATTCATTTAATCCTCCTCTCCTCTCCTCTGAACTCACTGCTTTATGAGGAATCTTTTGTACATCAACAAACACAATCGTGCCTTAACTGGGCCTGGACGCGAGCCCCAGTTACAGCGTGCACACATGCCGACTGGTTTCCTGAAAGCCAGAGTAATACGATTATTACTGAGGGAACAGAAGCTCTACACGACAGCTGGAGACCTAAATAAATACTGTAAGACAATGTTTAGCTTTACCTTTTCTCCAGAATATGACCTTAGAGTTTTAATAAAGCTACGCTATTGCACATTAAGTAAATACTCTTCAGTAAACAAAGAACTATAAATGACACGGGGGTTCAACACCCGCAAAAACAAGCAAATAGCCCAAATTAGCATCACGAGGTTTTCACCTGACAAAGAGAAAAAAAACTCAGCCGAGTGTGTTCACTTTTCCAGCAAAGCCTCCCGGTGTTTTTAGTCTGACTTTTAGCTTTTTAATTACACGAGTCTGTCTTCTGGACGAGCAACATGTTTGTTTAACAAATGCAATCACAAGCAAGATGCCTCATAAGATGAGAAACATTTTAAATATGTGGCCAGCGAATAGCTAAGGGCGGGAAATGTTTTCATCACACGTCACCAGAGGGTCAAGCTCTGTTTGGTCGTTTATAAGTTACAGATAACTTTAAAAGGAGAAACAGGTTCAAATGATATCTTGTGGAGGAAAGCAAGCCCTTATAAATGAGTCAAGCTGTTTTTCTTATATCATTTATAGCTCAAATACACACAGTTATCAGTAATTACATCATCAGCTGTCTGCAAATTGTTCCTCCTCTATCTGATACACACTGACCTGGTTTTTTATGATCCTGAGGAAGAGTGAGACATCTCTGCAATGATGGCAACAATCATCAAAGTGAAGGAAGCAAGAAGTTAATTTTTTTTTTGCATTATATCAAAGTAAAACCCAATCTTTAAGCACTTTGTAACGAGCAGTCCGTTATGTCTTCCCACTTTAAGTAAGACGGTCCTCAAGAGTGTGGAGATGGATTATCATGCACAGAAAAGTCCAGAAATGATTCTCAGGAAGGTAAAGGAGAGAAGGAAGGACGTGTATGGATCAAAACCAGGGAAGTCAAGAGGAAAATTCAAGGAGGAGGGTTCCTCAGAGAGGTGGAGGTATGCAGCTGTCATTTCCAAGGATGTCAGAGGGACGTTAGAGGAAGGATGGCGAGCCAGAGAGGATCAGAGGAGCCGGTCTGGACAGGGAAGTCAGCAGAATACCAGAGGTGTGTGTGTGTGTGTTTCAGAAGTTTAGAAGCTGCAACATGGCCGACTTAAAGCAACGGGTAATGTTGCATGTCGCAGCAGGGAAACTTCTTAAACCTGCAGGACCAGGACTGGGAATCCGTCTAGAGGAAATAGTGTCAAAGGAGATATCAAAAGTGTCAAAAAAAGGAGATATATGGATGTTTGTGGTTCAAACTGAGGATTGAGGGAGAGTAAAGATTCAACAATGAGGAACATCCTCCACTTCCTTTTTCTTTTCCCGCAGATCTATTTTCATGTTGTCCTGTTCCTCCTTATTTCTCTCTTTCTGCCACTCCCTCCTCTATTTTTCATCTTTCCTCCAAACACTTCTTTCCTGCCTCTTGGACTGAAATTCAGCTGCAACAGGTCTTATGTAGTAATGAATCCTCAGAGCCCAGACCTCCAATACACTGAGGCAGAGTGGGGTCATCTTGACAGAAAACAGAACAAAAAGCAGCAAAGTTCCTCAAGAACTATTCTTAAAGAATTTTTGCACATTTCAGTAAATCACTGCACCCTTTTCCCTTTTTGCTTTAATGTAACTTTTAAGAAATGAGAAGTGTCACGAGTCTTCAGCACATTACTTCATCCATCTACAAACAAAGTGGATCAGATTTTTAGGTCCTTTGTTTACATCATATGCTGTGTATGTGAATGTTCAATAAACTGCACAGTTAAACAACAAAAACAAAAAAAGTAATAAACAGCACATCGCACCATGGCCTGCAAACTAAACCAGAACAAAAACTGAATTTTAAAAGAAAGAGGTAGTAAAAACATGAAAGAGTTTCCCTGCCACTTCAGGTCATGACCAGGAATTCAATATTTCCAACCTCTACTGTACATTCTGCTGCCGTTCTTCCTAAATGTTAGCAATTACTGAAGGATAAAGTCCAAAGGGTCCATTTTAATCCCCCAAATAACAAGTCTGAGAGCCCTGAAAAGCTGAAGCAGCTGGTTACTGTGAAAACCTTCATTTCCAGTTGTAGCCTACTTAAGACTGACTACATGTTATGTAAAAGAATTAATCTGAAGCCCACTGGGCCTGAGCAGCTGATCTGTTTCAGCATAACCAAACTGGAGAGCTACAACTTTGTCCCTCATATCATTTTTCAAGCTGTCGTGACGGCCTGACTGAGCTTTAAAATAAACAAACCGACAGAAATAACTGAGGAAATCACCTCAGTTGGACGATTAGCCATACTTGACTAAAATAATTAAATGACACAATAAGTTAGAAGCTGACGATAATCTGATTATTTCAGCTCTAATGTGAGACTTCCTGTTGTTCATAATAGCAAATATTATGTAAATGTGATTAAATAAGTCATTAAAAAAGTAATAAATCTAATTATCAACATGTTAAATTACAATCCATTGAGCTTGATTCATAATTAATTACCAAACAAGTGTAAATAATCTGAAATATACAACCAGTTCCTCAAATAATTCTTATATAAAATGTTAAAAAAAGTGTGAAAAACTGTCTATTATGTTACAAATATTGATTTTCCTTTTTATCATTACGAATATCTTTATTATTCTAAGTTAGCAAACCACCTCCTGCCTGGGTGTTGCTTGTCTTGTGACATTTCAAAGTATATTGACAATCTCATTATGCTGGGAACTGACAGAGGCCGCGCTGTCATGTAAAAAATTCCCTCAACCCCGGAGAAGGTGGATCAGGAAAAACACACAAGGTATTTGCTCTAAATCTTTTTTAACCGCTTCCTTCTTCAAATTAATTCATTCTGTTGCTATTCATGCTCTGCTTGTGGACTTCTTCAGCCTACTGTGGATAATATTTCCATCTGTCTGGTTTTAAAACACATTCCTCATTCAGAACATCAAGCATTGATAGATCATTTAATCACGTAACTTTGTATTTCGATCTATGACTAACACAGTTACATTTGTCATGTCTCTGCTGGCCCTGACCTCATCAAACAGCCCAGCTGCCAGCTGGAATATCAGATTAAACCAACATCCACTCAAACTGCACGCAAGTGGGTGGCTCTGATGACTAATCGATGAGATTCAAAGGTAGTTATTAGCCGACGAGTTGGTCAGGTAGAGAAAAATTCCATGTTGGGAAGGGATCTGTCATGCACTTTAGCACACAGCTAATTTCTTATACAAGCCAACATGGCTTCAGTCATAAGAAAAACATCTAAATGAGTTATTTACTATCCACGACTGAATGGTCGGTATTCCCGTGAGAGTGTACATTTATCATCATGGCTAAATGCGCTCTAGTGTACCATACACCATGCAGCTTCTACCTGGAGACAGATTTTAACACAAAAGAATTGCAGCTGGAAAAGTATGGAGCCAAGATGCACTTACTGTAACAACACTCAGGCTTTTCAGAGACCACTTTGCATATTCTACATCTGTCCTGAACTCTTTTCCACAAGTATTTTTAACCCCTGGTATGATGATAAACAAATAAATTCTCCAAGTAAAGAGTGAAACTGTTTCAGATTATTTTACAGCGCGTCTTCTTGATGAAGAAAAAGGTGTGTTCCGCTAATGTTCCTGGATGTACTTAATAGCAGCATAGCCTCAAGGGTTCTTAAGTCTTGGAAACGCCCTTTAAATTCTACTTTGATGAGGTGGAAACGTCGACACGACAGAGAAACAGCAGAGTCAGCTAAGCATGAACAAGTGTTGAGATTAATAATGATGCTCTCTTTTTCACCAAAAGTGTCCTTATGCCTCAGCATTGAACAGGACTTAAAGTAGTGCTTTATAACTTCCTGACTTTAAAACTCCTTGTTCCTTGTTTTTCTCCTTGGTTTTGATGGGACAGTGGCATTTATAATTTTCAACCCTGGACGTGTCGTCACCTGGCAAACCACAGTTCACACTTCTTTTCCATCTAGGTGCATCACTTTACAGCAGCATTTTGCTTTATAGCACCATGCCTCATGCTAGTAGCAAGTGGATATCTATACGATGGCTGTTTTGAACGTGCACGAAAACATGCGGCTGATTCAGCAAAGAAACCTAAGAGGACATTATTTCCCTCTCATCCACCAATAAATAGAGGGACAGACAAAACACAAATCTTGTTTTTTGTTAAAGATGCCAACTAACTCCAACCTACTTTTGAATCCTATCATAGGTTTATGATTGGTAAAACTGGTCAATTAAAATACATTAAAGCGTTTATATCTTATAACCATAATTATTGAAGCCTTAAAAAGGTAAGTTTTGACAATTACTAACATTACTACTGAAAGGTAATATGAAACCAAGTGTGTTTGATTTGCCTGTTGGATTTTTACCCACCAAAACACTGTTACTCATATGACACCAGCATGAGGTTGCTGTAGTTACGTGCAGGGTTGTCATAGTTGATATTCTTAACAAATGTCCGACAAGCCTATCAAACTAGGATATTAAATCCTGCTATCTATCCTGGTTTGCCTATATATCAAAGCAAATCGAGATAATTACAGGAACATGGGTTGTAATGTAATTTTACAGTCAAAATGAAAGTAACCCATAGCGTCACAGAACATTTTGAAATCAAAAAAACAACTGTGGCTAATTTAACAAACATTTTAGGTTATTTAATCTTTAAAGAGTTTACGTCAGAAAGAGAGAGTGATAAGCTCACAGCGTCAATAAAAGTGGTTATATGTTTTGTTTTGTTTTATTATTTTTATTTGTTTCTAGCTAGGAAGTATTTCCATTTCTCTTTAATACCAAAACAACATATTTTAATCATTTCGCAACAATGATATTTTTAACAATATTGTTTTGAAAGTCCTTACCGGAAGCGGAACAGTCTTCCTTCAGGCTAGCCTGGCGCTGCTCGTCTAAAGTATCATAGAGGGAGGAGAAAAAACAAAACATAAACAAAATCAAAATACAAGCCCTATATAGTGCTGCTAATGAGTAAAAGAGCCAAGGAATTTATGTGTTTAGAGGAATGAGAGCTAATAACGCCAACGCAAATAAATAGCGCATAAGGCCGCAATAACTGTCCCAGACAATGTGATTTAACAAGGCTACACCCCTCTCGCCTTCGGCCAAACTCCCTTTTTGTTTGACAGATTTCCAAAGCTAACCACAGTTGTCTGCATCATTGCAGAAACAACTGCTGAAGAGGGGTCTCGTGTGTCAACAAAACACACATTTCAACGTGTCAGCCACTGGTGAAGTTACAAAGGCTGTCAAGGGCAATAATATCATACCATAAGGTTAACTGGAAGCTCTTCGACAGTATTAGCTAGAAATGATACTTACAGTGAGAAGATATTTGGTGTCTTTAAATGTCTTCAGCGCTTCTGTCCCGGTTCCCAGTGCAGCCAAGCTTCCCAGTTGGGCGTCTGTATTCACGCCAGGGCTGTTTGATAGCAGAAAAGTCAACTAAAGATTTGAGCAACACAATTTAAAATGTGTGGAATCTGTTAAGAAGTCAGTGCAGAATTCCATCTGGTCGCTCTCCAGCCGTCCGTCAGGGTAGCACGAACTAAATTCCAAACTTCCGGTAGAAACTTTCACATTAAAACCCCCGGAAATCGTTTTTGTGGGGTAAAACTGGGAAGTGACATTACAGTTACAATTCAAATAACTCCTACAAACATAAATTACATTTTATTTATTAATAAATCTATGAAAATTTCAGTTTGTCTGCACTCTATCTATCAGTAAGGCATTTTAGATCTAAAAACCAGAAAGATATAACTTCCGGTAGCAGCAAAACCCATTCTTGCTAACTTGACAAATCTGTATCTTTCCAGCCGCAGCTGAATCTCGTTCACTTCCTCTCCCCTAAATCCTCCGTGCTACCTTTCCTTGTATATTACTGCATTATGTTCATTCAAATCGATATATATCTAATCCTTGTATAGTAATAAATATAGTTAACGCAAAACTGGTAATAATTTACTAATGCTTATCGATAAAAATAGGGAAAAATAAACCCGCAAATAGATGAAGGTCAGATAGCAAACTTATTTGAACGCACCCCATGCCAACTCATGACAGTCTTAACTGAAAAGGCCCATTGGAGGTAAGGCCCCACGTGGTTGAAATTAGCCATCCGAATCAAAATAAAAATCTAATTATTAGAAAAAAATTCTTTTCATGAGAATTGTACCTGATTAAACAAATACAAGTCAAAATATAAATAAAACTGCTTAAACCTCCGAAATAAGGTCAGAATCCAATAAAAGAAACCATCTCAGACTTTATTAAGGCTGCTTTTCATTTTACATACAAGTCAGAATTACATATTTACAAATATACAGATATGTCTCATAATAACTTTTATTTCACCACCATACTCGGTTGATATACATTAAGAAAATAAAGACAGTGGTTGCTGCAATGTGCTGCATAAAAACAAACAAAAAAATATAACCCTTTCTCATTTCTCCAGCCTCAGAGCGTACAAATAACTTTGTAAGATTTACTGTGTGACCACGATCAAACACTGACAATTTTGGTGCCCGTGTCAGGTATCTCAAGAGGGCAGAAAATAAACTCTCACAATTTAACAACAGATAAAAAATATTTGTCTTGTTCAGGAGTTTTACAACTGGGGCCGCGAAGAACATGCCACAAAGAGTGATACAAAGAGACTCACAAAAACCATGATTCTCTTGACAGTATACATGCTCTTGAGGATAAGAGTGAGGTATAGAGGAGACATCTATGCAAATGTAACATTTATCAACACGTAGAAGCCAGAAACACAGTTTGAGACTGAAAAGACCTGCAAAGTAGTTCCTTCCTTTTTCTCTACTTTCACAGTGACGACAACGAAATAAGTCCAATTTGACAAATTAAAGTGGCATTGCTGGGCTGGCTGATAAATACAAGATATGAACAGGTGGGGCCGATTTTAGTGCAACATGTCTTGCACTTTCCTGTTTGATACAAAAGGAAAAGAGCGTTTTACAGCGCCTTGTGGATACAGTAGAAATCCTGGGTTATAAAAAGCATGTTTACTCTTAGAAAACAAGGAAGAGAAAAGGTGTGATTCAGCATTCAAAACAGCACAGGTTCCTTTGAGGTGTATCATCAGCCTGTCCGATTTTTTTTTCTTTTTTTTTTTTACTCCAAAAATGTGATTTTTGTGTGATTGTGATCAGCTACATTTTGTTGTTAGTTTATTTTTTTAAAAAAAGGAAAAAAAGATGCTATCAGGCCGGAGGTGCAAACACGTTGAGCAGGTCTGAGCCCCGGCTGGGCCGGCTTGTGAAAAAGTGGCCACTGTCACATGCCTGAATGGGGCTGGGAGCAGAGGGAGAGGACAAAGCTTGCTTTTGTGCAGACCTAATATAGGTGAGCACAGTGACACAACAACAAATATATATGCAGACTATTGAGATTTTTGGGAAGCTGTTTTTACTGCCACAAAAACCCGTTTCATGACTCGCGTTTGTGCTGATTTTATTCCGAAACGCACAAACAGGCAAGAATGCAAAACACACAAAGACGTTTAGCCGACACGTGCAGGTATGCGGTCACACCTGCCTGCCTACACGGCTTCTTGGGTTTCCTGAGAGATAAATGCAGCGCAGTTCTGAGGCGAGTCATCCTTAGAAAACAAAGAACTTTAAAAGATGTCAAAGCTGCCGGTCTTCGAGTAAAGTGAAGTGCAAGACGTGTGACCACCAGGTAGTGCTGTTGTTGACATTCACCTGGAAATACACCTGTGTTTCGTTTACATATGTGGAAGGAAAACAGCGTTATTGTGTCACACAATAGGGATCTAATCATATAACACCCTCTGCCCCATTTATGTCCCAACACACAAAAGATTACAACACCGAACCTTCTCGGTTTGTTTTTTTTTGCTCCGAGATGCACCCTGGATTTTCTCTCGTTGCAGCCACCTGCTACTTTTCACAGTGCACGATCAGTGTCTGGCACTAAAGCCGATGGATCATGTGAAATACCTGCCTGATAGTATCTGCGAGTGCTCCAAACAAAAAAATCTGGCGTTACGCTGTGATGTCTTTTTGACTCGAGGGGCTTCAACCTGGTTGAAACCAGCCGTGTCGGATTTAGTGAAGATATTCTTCAAGCCGTCCACTTTGATGCTACATAATCCCAGTATGGCACTGAACAAATGTTCCGTTAGATAAGACAAAGACGTTTAACCTCTTGGTGTGTTTTAAGCAGGCCTGACAGGAGGCGGTGCATCACATGACCTTTATATAAATGTTTTGGAATGAATGACTCTGGATGGAATGACCCGTGGAAGATATTTTTCCTCTTAGGTTCTGGTAAAATCCAACAAACTATGATCTTTCAATGAAGATAAGAGAAAAATAAAGTTTAAGACCTCCTGTCAGTCTAGCAAAATAGATTTCGATTTAAAGTGATCGGTGGAGACTTGTGGCTCATCTCAGGGTTTGATGTCAGAGAAGCTGGTGTACGACTCGCTGCCGCTGGAGGAAGTGCTGAGGTTCCCGGAGACGCTGCCATCTGCAGGACGAACACACAAATAGCAAACAATGACTTCTTTCTTTCAATGAACTCATTCTCATCACAGTAAAGAATGGACTGACATGTCATAGCACCATGACGGGCTCTCTAGGACAGATTTAACCAGAACTGTCTGGGCTGTGAAGTTACCTGAGCTGCTGAGTGACTGGGATGACTTGGACTCTGAGATGAGGCTGAGGAGGTTCGCTGCTGCAACCCAGCCCTCCTTACTGCTGCGAAGGTTCTTCACAAACCTGCGAGAGATTAAACACATTTTACTCCTAATCATGAAAAAGACTTTCCATGATGCATTTATGCAGGATTTACTCTTTATTAGTGCATACAATCTGATCTGCTGCAACTTTAAAAGCCCCAAGAGCTTCACTTAATGTGTAAAAAAAAAAGCCTTTTCTGCTTTGATTTTGACTGTGAAGCTGGTTAGTTTTCTAAAATCTGGAAACTGCAAATATGTTTTAGCTTTTTTAGCAGGCAAATCACAAACTTTATTCTATTAAAAAGAATTACGATAAACAGAAAAGAACTTGATAGCTTTAATATCTGTGTGTTTACAGTCTTATTGTTGTCTGATTCACAATTTGAGCCACACATTTGCAACAGGAGACGGTTATTGTTGAACATTGTGAGGTCCAGCATCGTGCTGCTGGAATAACTTCTTCTCCTAGGAAAATGTGTCACCATGATAATAACTTTTGTCTCTTTCTCTCTCTCCTTTGCCTCTGCATTAACAGTACTCCTCCACACCATCACAGATGTTTGCTTTTAAACCTTTTATGGATAACAGTCCTGGGCATGTAGAGCCAGATGTACTTTCCCCCCCTAAGCAGCTGAAACGAGTCCAATGCTGATTACGGTTGCATGATGGTTTCTATTGCAGTGCTGCCTGAGGACTTTAGGGTCATATGCATCCCCAGTGGTTTCCATTCTCTCCAGCAGACTTGTTACAGTGGTGAGTGTGAACAATCTTCCTGCCAGAGTACAGTTTGATTTAGTTGTTCAATTTCTCCTTTGTTAATCTTTTTTGTGAGTGTGGTGATATTTAGTTGAAAACTTTTATGGGCCTACTTTTTATTCTTTAGAGGTTTGAGGGTAAAAAAAAATGTAATTCTTAAAGAACTTTTTTGTCCTATTTGCTTTACTGCTTGGCCCCTAACACGTTTAACTGATTTCCAAAGACTTCCTGAAGCTTTTCATAGTATTATTTACATCAAACACCAACATTCTTTACTACTTCTTTAAATGAAAAAAATGTCTCAACCTATTGATGATACTTTCATGCAGTAAAGCACAAAATAATAAGCCAGAACTAATAATTGGTGGTAAAGACTGAGCCTTTGGTAAAGGTTCCTTTTATATCCGATCCTGGCACCCTCACCTCTCAACATCAAATTCTATATACAGTAGTGAAAAAAAGTTTTTGGACACCCGTGGAAATGAACACAATCACAAATATTTTTGAATTAAAAATTTTTATAGATTTTTTCTGGTTTTGACTATACAAAAAAAAAATGCATTTGAAGACTTAAAAATGATTCTTAGTGTACCATTTTGAACATGTAATTTAAACATGTCTTTATTGTTTTATTTTTTTATATGCATCTTATTTTACGTCTTGCTTATATTGTACAGGGCTTTGGTACAATTCTCTTGTTTTAAGTGTGTTTAGCAAAAAATGGATTTGATTGGATTGGATTAGATATATCATGCATGGGGTGCCCGAAAACCTTTTTCCACCACTATATGTTTATATTTTTTAAATGTAATCAAGTTGCCATTGAATATCTCCCTTTGCATTTGTGATTTTTAAAGTCTCAAACCACTTTAATTACTAATTTTAGTTTGATTTGCATTTTTAAAAAACTCACATTTTTCAATACATAGATTTGTACAACCAATAAACATGATCTTAAATCTCTTGGACTCAACTATGGAATTAATATAGAAAAAACAGGAATATGTTTACCATTGTCCCTCCTCTCCTTCCCTGATCAGCTGTACCATGTCTCCACTCTTCACAGACAGTTCCTGAGGTCCCGCCTTCTCGCAGTCTGCTACCACAGTGTATTTACCTGGACTCTGGAAGACGGAAGAGGGGTTAGACGTATCACTGCCAGACAACTAGTGATTAAAAACATATAGCAAAATAATAAGGAACTGCTTGGAAATCTTCATGTTCTGGCTCACCAGCTTCTTTACCACTTCATCCTCTGTGTCAGAGTTCATGGGGTCCTCGCCGCTGGAGTAGCCATCGTTCTCCTCTGAGGCGTCTACTGAGAGAGATGCCTTGTTCCACCCTGTGGGAGAACGGAAGAGATGGCGAATTAATGAAGGAAAATCCTGCACTGTGACATCTAAATGTTTGTTTTTTTAGATATTAGTTATCAAAACTAGCTCCAACATCTTTAATGTAAACATTAAAGGACAGCGTGGGGAAAAAAGCATGAAAGAGCAACATGTTTATGGTTTACAGCAGGAGAAAACTGGACGCCACAGTCACACATAAATCTACCATTAGGAGCACAAACCATAAAACCTCTGTGGCTCAAACATGACAAATTGATCTATTACACACACGTAACAACACAAAGGTCAGCCCAAACTCCCAAAGAGGATGAAACATTGATAGTAGATGCAAGAAACACACAAAGATTTGAACTCTTTATATGCCTTTGCTAAAAGATTAATTGTTGTGGATCGTGTCAGTTTTTAACACAACAACCAGAAACACCCGACAGAAAAAGAAGTGAGGATGATTGATTTATGGCGAAGCTGGCCGATCTACATTCAAAACTTGTGTCTCAAAACTAAAACAAGGCTAAATTACTTCCAAAAGTAATTATTCACTCTTCACCAATGTTAAAAATCAATCATTTCCACCACAGACAGCAAACACCAGCCATGGCTGATCCTCAGAGCAGCTCTGTACCTTGCCGCTTGCTCTGCAACAGACTAGAGGTACTCATCCATTTGACTCTGCTCAGAGTGATGTGTGGAGTCGGCTCTACAGGGGGAGAAATGGCCAGCAAGTCAGTGACAGCCGGCATGTCGTGGAGACAACCGGTCCTAGCTGGTCACACAGTGAGGGGAAGCTTTACAAGCGGATTAAAGAGCATTCTGTGCTGCTTTTTTGATCGCTTACCAGGGCTGGAATTCAATCAAACTCAATATCATTTCAGTTTATTCAGGAGAAAGTTTTAGTGAAGCATTCACACACTCTAAGTTTATGCATGAATCATTCTAAAATAGACATCTGATCAGAGAGGGGATCCTTTTAAAAGTAAAAAAAAAAAAGACTCTCTGCAAACTACAAGATACCAAACATGACATTGACGGATGAATGACAAAGACCTGTGGATGAAGGTTAACATTTGCATGCTTCAAATGGCATGTAATTGCTCTGAACGTGTATAAAATTGAAAATGACCTTGTAAGAAATGCTGAAGTTTGATTACACGGATGATTTTGATTGTGAGAATGCATATTAACACATCCATGAGACCCAAGACGCACGACTGGTGAGCACTTTAATGAGGAGCGATGAGAAAGTGAACGATGGCTTCTAAGAATAAAATGACCCTCATAAACTAACAGTAATATACCTTTAAACCCAAACGGTGTGGGGTCACTCTTGACCGAGTGGCGTTTGGAGGCGTGCTCGGGGCTCAGAGCTGAGCCTGGGCACGCAAGCAGGGAGGGAGAAAGGAGAAGAAAAAAGAAAGACAAGAAGGGTGAGAGGAGGGTGAAAAAGCAGAGAAAGTAAGAATTTAATAAATCATGAAAGATTTAAGCCATTTAAAAATCTGCAGGTCCTGCAATTAACTTTGACTTTTTGTCTTTGAAGTGAATAATGCAGTGATAATGTTACACTTTCACCACTAGGGGGCGAGCTACCTCCAACATAGAAACTGGGCTTTCAATTATTACTGCACCCTGGATAAAAGCTAAAACGTTGTCATCGAGTCTAGTCAGTAGATTCAATTCATTAGCTTCTTTCTTTTTATAACTATGAAAAGTGTTTAGATGTTTTGTGGTTAGCCTTGCATGCTCACTCACAGTCGTTTATGTTACCTTTGGGGCTTTTGAGATTGCTGAAGCCCTGCAAAGTGAAACGCTTTTTTGCCACTGAGGACCTGTCAGTGGTCGGGCTGGTAACAGCTTCATCTGGAAGCAATGGTTTAAAATGAAAGGCGGGGACGGGATAAAAGGAGAGAGGAACCCATGGAGATGAAGGTGAGGAGGAAAAGAGGAAGAAGTTGGCAGAGCAGCTTCAAGTAACGGCAGCAAAAAAAGAGTTTTTACCTACTAAAACAGAGTTTGCACGCGTTAATTCAAGCAGACACTCACCTTTGTGTTTGGGTGAGGAGCACGAGGTAGCGTCAGCGGTCGGGCTTGGCTCGGCCTTCTTCTCCTCCTGCTTCTTCTGGTTCTTCTGAGCGCTGCTTCTGAAGGGGCTGCAAGACGCAATAAGAGGAAAAAAAACTCAATATAAAACGCAAATAAAAGCGCATTTCTCCTTAATTTTGCAGGTGAGCATGCCCTGAATTTGTAACACCAACCTGAGGGAGATGGCGGTGTTGTTGCTGGTGGGACTTGGAGAAACGGTGTCTGAGCTTTTCTGCTGGCTCGCTTCTGAAACACACAGGAGTTCACTGCAGCAGTGAGCAGGAAACGATGCAGAGAGAAACGCAAAGACGCCTACCTCGGCATGCTTTGAGCTGCTGAGTCAGGACCTTACGGATCTCATTCACCCATGCCGTTTTAATCTCTGGTGTTGGAGCCTGAAAATAAAACGCAATCATTTCTTTATTTGTTCCTCCACTGTAACAAATGGCCGGTTAAGCTGCTACGTTACCTGGACAATAAAAACTTCTTCTCTGGAATTGCACCAAATCTCAAACTTTTTGTTGTCTCCTTTCGCATTCTCAGTGATGCCCACGGCACTCATCTACACAAGGACGAATAAATATTTAACTATAATCGGGATTTTAAATTTTGCGCTCATACAAGCTGTATTTTGAGGCGCTTACACTGAGGGAGTGTTTAAAGCTGTAAGATGGAGCTTTCTCGTAGCCCTCCCCGTTCTCTTCCCTCCTCTTGCAGAAGAGCAAAGCCTTCTCGTGCAGGAACAGGTGCCTCTGCATGGGTTTGAACCTGGCAAGGTCCTTCACCTTAGCGTGGCCTTTCTTGTGCTCTGTCCACACACTAAAGGAGCCCTGCATGAGCAGACGACCCAGCTCGGACAGGTTACCCTGAAAATAGAGCAGGATTGGATTAGATACAGTCACCAAACGTAGCCGCAGCATCCTATTCACCACTCCGAAAGATGCATTATTGTTTAATAGTGGCAAAAAAATAAAAAAATAACAAGATAAATCTAAGAAATGGCATCCTAGGCCGAGCTGTGGAGCTACAAGGCTGCATCTATCTCTGAATCAGCTGCACGTGCAACTTCACTGACCTCATAACCTGTGATGGCAATGAGGTGCATGGAGTCATTGACAGCTTTTAGGATCCCCAGGATGGAAGTGAGAGCTTCCTGTAGGTCATCAGAGCC
>JBBDHI010000026.1:8870276-8880749 GCA_037177115.1 Craterocephalus stercusmuscarum
TTAAAGGGGATGATTCCTTTCCCACAATTTCTTTAGGACACAATTTTTAAAGCAACTATTATTTTCATGCAGTTGTACTTACTGGTATTCATAGATACATCATGGACAGAATGATGAATGTGAGCAGCCTTTAACATTTTACACTTCTATGGCTTTTTTTCATTTTTGAATTAAAAACTATATGGTGTATTAAATTTTATATTAATCTTATAATGTACATGATATATCCTCCATGAAACACTAGATAAGAATTCCATCTTTTATTTTATCCCATCTGTTCATTTCTATTAGCTTGAACTCTGGCTGTTGGGTTTCGTCACATTAACTGATAGCTTTAACTGACTGGCATCCTGTTTAGAGGTAAAGTACTTTCTGTTGAGGGCATTGTTTTAGTGCATGACCTGTTTGTTTGTTTTTTATTAAAAATCAGCTCGGGGACAGATATCCTTATATATCATATGGTTTCATTAATCATAAAGAGTTAATGATAATACCACTGCCATGTTTCCCAGTCTTTCATAACACCCTTCTGCTTCTTCATTTCAGCTACTGCAATCCTTTCTTTGAATAAAAACCCATTCAGAGGTTCTCAAATATAATTAAGACCTTTTTTGTTGGCAAGAAAACGGCACCATCTTACAAAGAAACGACACTGAACTGTAAATTACATCTGATTTTTATTCAATGAAGAAAAACAAAACAAAAACAAAAGAGACCGTCAGGTAAATACAGTAATTCCCATTGTACACACACAGAGAGGACATAAATTAGAGGCATGGCAGAGAGACATTTGAGCGGGGAGACGTCACCTGGGCGGTGGAAAATCTGCTGCCACACAGCCAGGGGCACCGCTGTGCAGGATGTAGAGGAATCAGTGACTCGCGAGCAACGGCCGATCATCTCTGTACACAAACGTCTAAATGATAGTACAAAAAGGGGATAATACAAAATACAAAACTCGAGTGGGGGAGCGGGTGGGTGGGGGACTGCCCTCAAAACAAAACCATAAATATTCATATCGACACAACGGTTTAACAAAACAGCTGCTTCTGTAAACATTTTGAACAAAAGATGTGCATTACGATTTAAAAAAAACCACTGCAGTCGTTTACTTATCTGATGGGATCCATCATTTAAAAAAAAAGAATCCAGAAACTAGGCTAAAAACTAAAAAGTTTAAAAATATGCAGCGTAATTCACGCCGTCTGAAGTGGACCTGTAACACTGCTGTTAGAACGCCGGGGTTTTGCTTTTCCGTCAAAGCTGATAAACACGTCTGGTCTCGTTACAGATGTGAAAACCAAAGTGAAGAAATTAACGATTCTAGGATGGCGTTACGGTTGGTGTGTGTGTGTGTGTGTGTGTGGGAGGGGGGGTCTCTTTAATCCGGACTGGATTAGGTGAGCTAAATGTCATTAAAAAAAGGAAGAGGTCCAATATAGAGTCACATGGCTGGTTGAGACTAAAGCCTTCCTACAGTACTGTTGTGGATTTTGGAGAATTTTTAATCAGCCGGAGACCCTTCTAAGGCAACCGTTTAGCTACACGTCGAGCTAAAAACTCCTTCAAAGCAAAGACCTGGATGATCGTACACGTCACGATTGTGCAGATGGAGGACAGTCGGCTCATCCTCCTCTCATTTCCTGCCATGTTTCCATTTCACCTACCATGCTACCTTAATGGCCACCTGATTATTCTGTACGTCTTTATTCACAGTTTAACCAAGCCCTACTTATAACTGATGTTACATAATCCATGTTAAAAAAAGAAGAGCTAATGAGCCTCAAATTTGTGTGTCTGTTTACTTGGTGTTAGTATAAATCCAGTAAAGCAGCCAGTCGACCACCGAGGCTAATCACATCACTTCATGACTAAATCAAAGCCCTTAAAAGTAAAGATTAAAGATAAATAGTGTGGATTTTTCCTTTACAAATAATTTCTCATGCCTTCTTGCACTTTATTAGTGTGCAGCAAGTCGCATACAAAGTTACAGTGTATTAAAAAAAAGAAAACGGGGGCCAAGTGTTATGCCGTCATAAACGGAGCTACTTCTGTCCAACATGACCTACAGAACATGAGGCAATGTGGTCAAAGTATCAGGAAAACCTGTGTGAGTTTATAGTTGTATGTACAATCTGATACCCAGTACCCTGTATTTAACAGACACATCAAGAAGGTCCCTTAAGAAGTCTTCCCTCTAAGGAGGTGAAGGCAACGAAGTGAAGACGGAGAGGCAAATTTACACATCAAGCACCATCTAATGGAGGAAAACGCAACAAAGTGTTTTTTGTAACATGCTTGACATGATGATCTTCACCTGAACAGGGCTGGGACTAAACACAGCTACACTCAAGTTTCGCCTCTCGGACGAACGCGCTTCGTCAGTTCGCACAAGATGCAAAGTTTTACCATGACACAAAGATCGACAGACGCCGCGGCGGAGGCGGAGAAAGGTGGGGTGAGAAAGACCGGGAAGCTCGTAGGCGGGTAAAGGGAACGCACCTCCCTCCATCCCCTGCTTCCTTTTGCGATTACTGTCCAATCCGTTTTGTTCGCCCGAGCGGCTGAGACGCAGCAGCAGCTCAGGCTCGAGGTTCTTCTCTCCACTGGTGGTCATAATCGTCATCAGGTTTTCGCTGCTTGGTTATGGTCGTCATAATTGGTGGTGAGCGGCGGCATCTACCAGCTCATGAGGGAGGAGCGACCCAGGGTCATAAAATACACTTGGCTGGCACCTCCCTGACGCACAGAGGCGAAGAAGACCTGACAGAGCGGAGGAAAAGTAATGTTATTTTTGCCAAAATTCTTTGTACACGACAGTGATCCAGACTCTTGTTTCGTATAATAAATGAGACAATAAATAATAACAAATGGCATAGTAGGATATGAGAATCAGGAGAAAAAATAGAGGGAAAATATAAAGAGTAGATACTGGGATGCACCAATATCAAAACGTCAACATAAAAATAAGAAAATAAGAAAAATAAGAAAAATACAGAACTTCCCCTTTAATGATTATCTCTAATGTTTGAACACATTTAAAGGAGCTATACCTGATATTACGTTGGCTATTAATGTTAGCGATAGTGGCTTTTTCTAAGCTTTGGCGTGACGCTCTCTCTCAGCCAATGGGGTTAACTTCCTGAGCATCCGGATTCGTAGAGGAACGCTCTTACTGGCTGATCAGAATCTGGAAGTTAACCCCATTGGCCGAGAAAGAGCGTCAAGCCAAAGCTAAAAACTAGCCGCTATCGCTAACTAAAATGGTCGGACGTAATATCACGTAAAGCTCCTTTAAGTCCATTTTCCTTGGTAGAAAGAAGATAAAAAGATAATTATCATTGCTCAGAAGCTCCCTGACTTAGTGTGGACGGCATCTCAGGACAGTTTTAAAAAGTTACGACTGCAAAACATGTAAAAAAGATCTGACAGATTTCTGTCTACACTTTTGTTTTGTAGTTAAACAAAACAAACGGTGTCTCACCATGCAAGTGACGCTGTTGTCGTAATGTTTATTAACGTGGTCCAATCTGCAGGGTTCATTTTATCGACCATTATTTTCCCCATTTTACCTTTAATCTCTTACATGGGCCCTTAACTGAATAATAGACATTTATAATTCTCCAATAATCTTCTTGTGAAATTTGGAGCTGCAAATGGAACCTTGGAAATGAATCCCCACCTTATCGTTCCTCTCACAAAGGAATTTGAGTCTCTGGGCTCTCTTGTGCATGAAGACGCCGTCCAGGTGGCCTGTCTCCACGGAGCGGATCTCGATGGCCTTCTCACCCCAGCCCATTATCTGGTTTGACCTAATGTAGGCTGCCATCATGTGAAATATTACAGGCCGTTAATATGCGTGCATGGATTTATGAAGTTCCACTTAAATGCTTCCAGAGAGTGTCAGCTCACCCACTGAAGTTGGCATTTCCCCCCACTGCAGCACCACGTCCTTGGTGATGCGTCCGTACGTGTTGACGTAGACGCCCTCGTCCTCGTAGCACACCAGCAGCTCGATCCCGTCCGTGTTGGGTAAGATGATAATGGCGTGGCACTGGATGCTGGTTTGGATCTGCGGGTGAACGGAGGGGGGGGGAGTTTAGAGGCTGAAGAGCAGGAAATGAAGCCAGGTGTGATGTGGAAAGCGTACATGTGTGGGCAGGTAGATGTCGTAGACGGCGCCGGAGTCCACATCCACAGCGTGGAAGCCTGAGCAGGAGCCGTAGATGACCTTTAACCTCTGGCCTTCCTCCACGGTCAGGTCAACCAGCAGAGGTTTGTGCACCAGGTCACCGAAAGACTGAAAACCAACAAAGAACAATGACTTAGCTGAGCAGAGGGAGAATGTGGGTAAAACATAAATCAGATGTCATGCTCACTTTGAAGGCCATGAACTTGTGGTAGGGTTTGGGTGCCCATGCGTACACCTCCACTGCATTCTTCAAGGCCAGCACCAAGAATTTGATCCTCTCATACTTCACTAAATGCAAAGAAGATGTGCGTCGGTCATTATTGGTTAGAAAAGTCAATTTTCTATCGAGCCTTTCTGCAGACGTTGGCTCTAAACGTACCGACTTTGTAGTGGACGCAGCCCTCCAGGTCTCCCACATTGACCCAACCCTGCTTCTTCTCCACCTCAGGGTCATTGTGCAAAATCTTGTTTCTGAGCCAGGACAGGTAGTACACACGCAGCTTGTTCTTTTTACCTGCAGGAGGCGAATAATCGTAGCAAAGAACCAGATTAGATACATTTCCCTTTTACAAAAAACAAACCTACCCCTTCTCCCACACATGGTGTAGTTGGTACCTGATATTGTGACCAGGACATTGAGCCCCTCCAGGACATCCATCTGCTGGATGCGTCGTCTGTTTATCAGCGGGTAGACCTTCCCCTGACCGCTCCGGTCCAACAACATCAGCCCGCTCTCCGTCCCGACCAGCAGATTCACTCCTGACCAAGTTAAAGACAAACACTAATCAGCTTGGAAAAGGAGGATAAACTCAGCCGTTCCACGTTTCTGATTCTAACTTACCCCAAAGAGCCGCGCACAGAATCTCAGAGTTGAACCTCTTCTTGTATTTACGGATCTCTGGAGTGTCGCTCGGCGGGCGCGTGTTGACTGGGTTGACGTTGACCACAGAGCCTTTACGGGATGGGTCGGGCCTCAGCGGGTCTGCAAGTCGCCCTTCTTGCCCTAAGCCTGGTGAAAAGGGGGAAAGCTGCAGTGTTGGTTGTGTGTACCTGATAGGACACGTAAGCAGCACGGATTCCCTTCATGTGGGCTCCAAAAGCTCCTTATCAGCGCTGCCTTACCCATGTTGTTGAGGGAGCTGCCGCTGGATGGAGAGATCTGGAGAAGGCGTGGGTCAATGAAGGGAGTGAACGAAGAGGAGGACTTGTGTTTGGACATGGAGCTGCTCTCCGACTGGGACTAGGAGATATCAGAAATTTACAAAACGGTGTTTCTGATAAGACGCTGTTATAATCTGCAGCATGGACAAAAACCAGACTTAGATATCAGACGTTTGATTTATTACTACAAAGTGTAATTCAGTGTTGATTTCAACTGTTATAGCTCGGGTTTGACCCAAAAAACACACATTTAGAAAGGTGCTCAATCAATCTGGGTATTAAATTCAAATTAAAAAAAACATCAAAACAAAAAGAAATGACGTGAAGGGATGTTAGTTCCTTTAAGTCCGGAGAGGGCGGCAATGTTAGGGGAAAATCGACATGTGCGACAAGAAGAAACGTGAGAAACGATCCAAACACAGGCTGCTGGAAATTGTTAAGAGAGAGGGAGAGATGCCGGTTACGAAGCAAAGAGAGAGAATCATAACTCCACCACCCAAAATGCTGTTTGCATGAGAAGCTGCTGGAAAATATTAAACATTTTGATTCATTTACCCGACGCTGCTACAGCTGTTAATGCCAAGAAGCTCTTGTTTAGTCGTGTAGTGGCCATGTTCTACCACCAGGAGGCACCGGTGTTAATAGTGTAACGGAGCAAGTTGCAGGAGGAGAAAGAGGTTGCAGCAGCTTGAGAAGATTCAAACCAGGTGGCAGCAGAGTCAGAAGGGGGCAGAGGAGAGCCAGAGTGAAGCCGGCAGGAGGGGACAAACAGCCGAGGACTGCGAAGCTGGTACGTACAAGCTTAGATATGGAGGTATTTAAATATTCCTTTATATTAGCCAATTAAATGGTCAAGAGATTTCATGGAAAATATTTAATTCTATTTAAAATTGAGCAAGTTCTTGCACATCTAAGCCTGCACAGCTTGCAACCTTTCATTCCTCTTTTGCTTGCCTGGGTGGTGTGAGGACGACATACCTCTATAGCAATGAGCTCGTCCATGGGGATCTGTGGGGACATGGCAGGACTGGCCTGGCTAGATGATAAGGGGAGGAAGGAGGAAGAGGAGGAGGAGGAGGAAAGGATGGCTGTAGAAGAGGAAGGGGAGTGATGACTCTGCTGGATAAGGTCTGGTAGGAGGTGTATGCGGCCGGCAAAGCCGTTTTTCTCTGGGAGGCCGTGGCCAGAGCCGGGCGAGGAAGAGGAGGAAGATGATAGACTGACCAACCGCTTTATGTCAGCTGTGCTCTGGAAGCAAGAACAGGCACATTTGGGCTCGAGCAAGCAGGTGAAGAGGAGGAGGAGTCGTATGGGCAGGTGCTTGGTGCCATTATTTACTCTCATTTAACCCGACATCGTAACACAACATGTTTATTCATATTTGGAGAGCGACACCTCCGTATTTACTGCTGCAAATGCAATCTGTAATAATCTGACGTATTAGATTCTCCATCTTTGAGGAAGAAACGTGAAGCAGCAACTCTGTAAAAGGGGTAAAGTCATGTGCAGCAAATCACAGGAAACAGTGGACACACTGGATAGAAAATAACATTCAGCTCCAGTTGCGTTCAGACATTCGCACACACTCATCATGGGATAAATGTCACTTTTAAATATTTACTTGAGGCTAGTTCTGGGCAATATATCGAGATTTTCAGATATATCGAGACTTTGTCACACAAGGTATAGAATAAGGGAATATCATTTATATTGAGTTAGCTTGTTTTGAGTTAAAATCTCCTTTTTTAACATTTTGAACAACTGTATCATTGTTATGGTCAATAAAAAGTATTTCTTATTACTTTAATACACTTCTGCTTTAATATCAGTCAAATATTTTAATGCTCATGTGCTTCTGATCCTTAATAAAAGTGCATTTGAACAGTTTTGTTTACTTGACCAAAGAAATGTTTTATATCAAGATATAGATCGTAAATCGTGATTAAAAATGATCGAGATATGAAAATTTGTTTATATCGCCCAGCCCTAATTGAGCCCTTTTTTTCCAGTATGTACCGTCTATGCAACACACAACTATTTCCAAAACAAGAATTTGGTGAGCAAGGTTAAACTTATCTTGGAGTTTCTCTAATCCATACTAATAATGACACATATGGGCTAAAATATACACATACCTAAATCTTTTAAGAAGAGATGCTGAATATTCTATTATGTTTCCAAGGAAATCAGTAAAGTGGTATGTTGCAAACACATCCTTAATAATGAACATGATGAATGTATGCGACCTGAACACAACTGCTCATAAAAGCAGAATTTTGTTTTAAGTATAAATGCATCGAATTCTACCTGTCTGATGACCAGAGTGCCGTCCTTGGAAGGTGTAAGGGCTGGATCGCTCTCCAAGTCTTCCACCAGCATGGTCTTTGCAGACTGCATCTCTCCGTTACTGAGCCGCCTGCAGAAGCCATGAGGAGATTGAATCTCATAGCCAGTTTTCTGATGCGTGCACATGATTGACATCGCGGCCGTTACCCAGCTCTGGAGTCCTCAGCTCCTGAGGTGGACTCCTCTCCTGCCTCCTGGTCCACCTCCTCGTCGTCCTCTTCATCTGTGGTGCCCGATTCTTCACTTGAGGAGGAGTAGTCGGTCACCTTGTGGGGGGGACGCACATCGTCTACTGCGCGCAGCTCCTTGGCTAGAGCCGTCAGGTCCTGAGAGGAAAAACCCAAAGTTTATTTCGTTTCCCAAAATGTCACAAACCTTAAAAGGAGCTATACCTGATATTATTTTAATCTTTCTAAGAAAAATGGTTTCTACACGGTGTATTATGTGGTAAAAGGGGGAAGTCAATAAAATGAATGACTCACTGATTGCACATATGTACGAGTCCAGGACATTTTAGTTAGCGAAAGTGGCTAATTTTTAGCTTTGGTGTGACGCTCTCTTTCTCTGCCAATGGGGTTAACTTCCGTAACTTCCGAATTCCATAGAGGAACGCTGTTACTGGCTGATCGGAATAGTTACGGAAGTTAACCCCATTGGCAGAGAAAGAGAGCGTCACACCAAAGCTAAAAATTTGCCGCTTTCGCTAACTAAAATGTCCTGGACTCGTTCATATGCAGCATCAATGAGTCATTCATTTATATAGACTTACCCCTTTTACCACATAATATACCGTGTTTTTTCTTAGAAAATTTTTTAAAAAGGTATAGCTCCTTTACAAGCGCGAGTGCAAAGGATGCAACATTTAAAAGTGAGGCAGCACATAACAGGATTTCCTTTTCTAAAGAATCTGAGAGCAGCCTTGAAGCGATCCCACCACACATTTAAACTTTCAGAGATCTAATCAGGTCATTTGTCTGATAAATTTCATCCACTTACAGGCTCAAATCTGTTGTTTATAGAGCAACTCGGCCCTGGGCTGAATTAAAAACGCCGCTTTGAAAGTGTATTTTATTCCACTTAAGTTCCCGTCAAGGATGTTGCGAGATAAGTGGCATATGGTTTGGAGCATGCTATGAAATAATTAATCCCTCTCTGTGTCTGGTCCTGTAACCGTGCTGCCCTCGTCTTGTTCTCCCTTGTAGTGGGGTCTTCTAAGGTCAGTGACAAGCAGGAAAGGGATGAGGGATACTTCCCCGACACGCTCAACAAAGCAAATAGGCCCCAGTTTATCCAACAACAAAGCCAGGTGAGATTAGAAGCCACTCTGACAAATACATGGAGACAAGAGGAGTGTGTTTGCATTCAAATCCAGGCTCAGGAAGCTCCGGACAATTTTTTTAAAGGATTTTTGATGATGACAAATGGTAAACAGGAGGGGCTGTGCAAGCAGGAGGATGGATGGAGCTAAATTTAAAGATAAGTTAATCCCTGTCTAGGAGAATTGTGTCATCTCAAACCTTTATCATATAATGCAGTGAGTGGAGCAATGGTGCAAGCATAGCATAGGTGTGATAATGGAATCTCATTAGGAGGCTTACCACATCACCCTAAGCAGGTCCCCAACAATCAGGAACCATTGCATTGAAGTTTAGTAGAAGGCGAGAGAAAAACAAAAACAGCTTTAACCTGCTCTTCGTCACGCGAGTACAACAAGCACTTAGTAATGGCGGACTCACAGCCGGTCGAGTGGGCCTGGAGACGTTCTTTTCATCTTGTTTTTTGGAGATGTTTTCTGGCCGCTGGAGAGGCGATCCTTCAGATTTAGAGGAAGCTTTGAGGAGACAAAGGGAAGCTGCATGAGTGAGGGGGAAACAGAACTGGGCCAGGAGATTAGGTCTTTGAAAGGATTTTTCTGCGGCTGAATAAAAATGGTACAAAACTAGAAAACGAGCTGATAACAGAGACTTGCATTTAAGTAAAAATGGTATCCTCGTGTCATAATTATATTGGTTTAATCGCTGTTAAGAAGAATTAATGAATTTTAGCCAAGTGCTGTACTGGGGGACTCACAGCGTGGCCTGAAGCGGTCGCCCGGACTGGCCTGGGAGCCGGAATTAGAGGAGCCGGAGGAGCTGCCGCTGCCTGGCCGAGACTGCAGCTTCTCTACTCGGTCCCACAGCGGGCGCTGCTCCACATTACTGAGACAGAAAAAAACAGCAGATTCAACAAAAAGGAAAAAAATGAACAAAACGCCCTCCTACTACACAGAGGTATAACATCTGAACCATAAATGATAATGATAATTGAAGTGTTTGTGATGAAGAGAACCCATCAAACGTTTCTGGTACAACTCAGCATTACCACACTAGCTCCAATATGTAGAAAACAGCAATTTAAAAAGAGCCCACCAAATTTATATTCACGCTGCTGGTGTAAAAACAAATAAGTAAAGACAAACTTATTTTTCTTGGCATCAATTATTTACCAAATCTGTTAAAATGCTTGTAAATTTTAACAGTAAGCGTAAGTAAGTTAAAAACGTACAATTTCCAACATACTAAATAAGGCTGTGCGATGTGAACCAAATTTCATATCTTGATCATTTTATTCTTCATCATATATATATATGATATATGTGTCAATAACAAATTTTTGGTCAAGTAAACAAAGAGACTGTTCAAATTTACAGCTTTGAGGATTAAAGGGAACATATCATGCAAAATCCACTTTTTTAAGCCCTTAAATACCTGTTTTTGTCTTTTCCGAGCGTTCCG
>JBBDHI010000026.1:8895926-8909743 GCA_037177115.1 Craterocephalus stercusmuscarum
AACAGAGTGTGAGAATTGTTGACGTTCTTGTTAATCAGTTCAGATAAATGCTGCTCTCTGGCCTTACACAGCTCATTATTATAGTTACGCAGGCTTTGTTTGTACAGCTCATAGTAAATCTGAAGTTTTGTTTACCTCCACCTGCCTTCTGCCCTCCTGCATTCTCTCTTCTGGTTTCTGACCATACTGGTGTTTCTCCATGGTGTTTTTCTGTTTCCTCAAGGTGCTCGTAGTTCTCATTGGTGCAATAGCATCCATTACATTCAAGATTTTTGAATTAAAATGATGATTTTATCAACTGACTCTGCTGACTCTTTACTAAAACAAAGCGGCGCTGTTTCATTCAGAACAGCAGCACTTGTATCTTCACTTAACCATGTTTCTGTCAGAAAAAGAAAATCCAAGCTGTGAGAAATAATGAAGTCATTGACTAACAGTGACTTGTTGGACAGAGATCTAACCTTAAGTAAAGCCAGCTTTATGAACTTTTCGTTAGTCTCTGGGGTTTTCTGAGTTGTACATGGTACAGTTACCAGATTTGATCTGCTTATTCCATAAGTGGACTGCGTTTGATTCCTCCTTTTACTAACCAAAACAGGAATCCTGCAGGGTCCTGGCTAGTTCTCAGTACAGCTGTCAGTAGCAAGACTACTACAGCTAGGACCCTGAACACATCACGGCATGTTATCTGTGTTTTGAACTCAGATTTTTCTCCCTAACCCTCCTGCACATGCTCCTGTGCCCTGCTCTGCCAGGACAGATGGTCTAAATCGAATTGGCACCAAAAAAAAACGTGAAGGAATCAAATTGGGAAGAAAGCATATTGTCCCAGCCCTACCAATCCCTCATAAACACCATATTTAATCTCCGCTTACATTAACAGTATGCAAGAAATGGACTTTTCCTACTATAATCATTTATCACTATAATCATGTTAGAAAGGATCCTTTAAATTAAGCTTAGACAGACAAAAATGAGCCAAACATGCAAACTTGTCATGCACCTCCATTAAACGGGAGAAAAGTCTCCTTTTGAACATTTGCAAATTATGTTCAGAATTTTACTGCATGAATCACAAATCTTGCTACTACATCTCTTAAACAGAGAGACAACACACAGGGAAATTAGTAGTAGGCTAGTGGGACATGACTACAACATGAACAAAACAAATAATCCCCTTTTGGCTGGTGTCAAAGCAAAGCAATTAAACCTATGAATCATAACTTAGTCTTGCCTTGATAAATGTGTCCAAAACGACAACAAAGTGAAATATGTGCGTACACTGTGTTTTCTATAATTCTGTCTCTGTGAGGCTCCAGTTTTAACGGTCGTATAAACCGAGATGTTTCCCAGCATCTGTGACATTTATCTGAGCCCCAAGGCTGTTGCACTGATAGCACAAAATAACTGTGTTTATTAGCTTAATAAATGACTAAAGTGCCTGGTTTATGTACTTTTATCCCCTTATCCAAAGTATTTATGTCACTGATACTGACTGGCCACTTTGTAATTACTTAACCAATATGGTTTGAATTCTTATGAATCAGCTAAACTAGATGAAGGTTTTCAACAATATAACCATAAGAGTATTTTAACAGGAACTAATAAACAAATTATACAAGTCTCAGCCCAACAATGACCAATGGGCAGCCATAATGTGTTCAATATGCGCTCCAATCAATATCATCACATTAGGTAGACATAGTTATTACATTAGGTAGGGTATAATAAAAAAATAATAATAAAAACATGGCCCTCTACCAGAGCTCCATCAATGCCAAAATGACCCGGCAGGCGTTCATTATCCAGCGCTCTTTTTTGTGACTTTAGCATTAGATGATGCTTTTTTCTAATTTATCTCCTTGAATAATTAATACAATATAAATACATTTAAAATCAATTTAATTTAGTTATGTTAGCTAATAAGTAATGTTTTAAGCTACAAAGTGTTGACATTTTCCATTTGCAATATAAGCCAGACGTAATCCCACGGTAATCAATTAACTTTATATCGAAGCTTCATTTTCTTCTGAATGACAAAAATCAAACACCACCTTTGAGAAGTTTTTAATTCTGTCAGCAGGGCGTCGATATAGATCACCCTCAAAATCTATCTGTTGTTCATTATACCATTTCAGAGATTTCCTGAAAATCTCATAAAATTTGTCCATTATGTTTTGATTCGCAAAAAAAACCCCTTTGCACTTTGGCAGAGGTAAAAACCCGTCCTGTAAATGAAAGTTTCGAAGTTCAAGGATTCTGACAGTGATTACAGCATAACAATTATAGTTCAAATCAGTACATTTCAGGTCTTTCGTTTATGTACCAAATAATCAATGATAGTTTTTTATTGTATTAGTTATTCTAGGATGAGCACATTTATTCTCATTTAGTTAAAACATCTATTTAACATCACCGCCATTAAGCTTTACGTGTAGAACAAAGCTCAGATTCTGGATACAGCATTTAGTTTAATATAACATCTACAATTATCATTTTTCAAAAAACAAAAAAATTAAAAATAAAAAAATAAAAATCACACCCATACACGCAAACAAAACTCAACAAAGGGCCTGAAATCTTTAACGGGTGATCTGTGCTGGGTTAGACGGCAGCCAGAAACTGATGTAACCACATGACAAATTTTAATTCATACACCGTGTTTACAACAAAAGTAGCATGTACGAGCATGTTGTATTAAATGCCAGAACTCCCACAAAAACCAGTCAGTTAAACGCTTGTCATCACTAGAAGTAGCTCATGTACTCTCAGTACTCTGAATGCTACACACTGAGTAATCAGACAACTAGAGTTTTACCAGAAACAATCATTGCGACCCAGGGGGTTATTACAACATGAAGGGATGAAGTTACACTTTATTCAACAAACTCATGCACCACAAATTGTGAGATAAGTTGAGTCAGACCCACACGGCTGGATTAACGCTAAGCTGCAATTTTTCCATAGACATTAAAAGTCAGTTTTGTCTCTTTTTGTCCTGAATTATAGGCGTAATTCTCAGAGCTTTATCTCCATGTTTGATGTTACTGTCTGAGAAGTGCATATAAGATGCGGCCTCTCTTCTGATAATAAGCATGTGCAACCAGACACTGCCTTCCATCAGTCACAGCCAATAAATAGTCAAATCTTTACCACTTATGCTTTGTTTTTACAATTTCACTGAATGAGTAAATTATCATACAGCTGTTTCTCAGTGATAAGATATTCTACTACATGAAAAATAACTTGATTGTTCCAGATCTACTTTAGTCCTAATATGGCCCCTTGCTTCGTCTGCAGCCTCTGAAACATTCACAGAGTGATTGTAGGAGTCCTGCAAGGCGTGGCTGCGGAGGGGTTATCTGAGGCACTAAGTTATCACTTAGCCCTCCCTGGCCTCCATCTCCACTCCCTCCATCACCGCTCCTCTTAACCATGGCCAGATGTGCTGCTGGCCACTCTCCAGCTTTGCACTAAACCACTGAATGACTTACAGCCTTAAGAGATGCAGACATAAAGTAAAAAATCTAGCCTTTAACAAAATGCAGTCTTCTATGAGAGCTCAATCAGAGACGCTGAGGAGGAATCTCCCTCAAGAAAACCAGAAAAATGATAAACAGAGAAGCTCTTTATCAATGCTGGGAGCATGAGAATGGCATCAGTGCTCTTAGAGTGCTGCATTTGACCGGCCCTTCATCCCACTGTCTTTTACATTAATGCATGATCAATCAACGTTTTAACGTCTCCTGGCTCAGCCTCCTCTGGCGAGGCTTTCAGGGCTCAACCGACTGCTAAAAGTGAGGGATGGATGTGTTCTATGAGCAGCCACATAGGTGCAAAACAAACTCGGTTTCATGTTATTAGTTCACACAGAGAGGGGGGAAAAAGCCGCTGGGTGTCATGGTATGGTTCTTCAAAAGGTCACTTGAGAAAGAGCTTAAATGAAGCAATGTGGTGGAGATGACCCCTGCCTTCACCCGGGGGTCACATGAAGATCTGAAGTGGCGTTTGAACTGGCGGAGGGAGTCCAGGGGAACAAAAAGGTGATCATTATGGGAAGCTTGCAGGCTGATACGGCAACACAAAGCAGACAAATCAATTTTCAGGCTTACTTTATACACACACGGACACTCGCGCTCCTGCCCATGCCTTCCACAACATGCATCAGATAAATCCTGGAGTAAGAAGTGATCAATCAGCAGTAAGTAGCAGCGCATGACATGCAGGCCCGTGCCTTGCCCCTGCCTCTCTGGGCTCTTCCACTTCATCCTGCTGCTGCATACCAGCACACTGACCCAATTCTCACATGCCGGCTCCCCGGAGGAGAAAGCAGGGAAGCGGCGCAGACAAAGATGAGGGAGTCAAGACGAGGATGACGGTGCAGGGAGATGAGAGCAAATAATGCACATGGAAAGCTGAGAGAGTCTGAAAGAGGAGGCCAGAGGTCCATCCTCCAACCAAAAAATACAAACCTAGGGCTGGGTGATATAAACCAATTCTCATGTAGACGATGTATATCTCGATATACATTTTTTTGGTCAAGTAAACAAAGAGAAAGTTCAAATTTATGGCTTTGAGTGCTAAATGCACTTTCATTAAGGATCAGAAGCACATGTGCATTCAAATATTTGACTGAAATTAAAGTATATGTGTATTAAAACAATATAAAAATACTTTTCAATGATCATAACAAAGATACAGTTGTGCAAAATGGTTCCCATCGGCTCATGATCAAACCTAAAACAGAATGTGATCTTAAAAGCAAACAGACAAATCGACTGCCTCCTTCTACCAGAATCTTTGTATTCAAAACACAACTTGAGTAATGAAGCGACTCGATGAGCTACACGCCAACACTGGCATCTGCAAACACACACACACACTCGGACAGACACAGACAGTTCTGTTCAGGCAGTGTGACCAAATCAGGGGACGTTGCAGGTCTTGTGACACCAATTAGGGAGAGGGTCACTGTGGGGGAGATGGGGACAAAAGAGACGCACTGTTTCAGAGACGATGCATTCGAGTCTCATATTCACTTCGAAATGCTTCACACATCCCTCTATTCAAAATCCGGACTGCTAACACAGCATGTAGAGACCAGAAAGAGAGAGACGCGCACGAAATGGGACCCTGGTTGCAACGTAAGCACTGGACACCCCAGTGTGACCTAAAAGCTACCCAGCCAATCAGAAGGAAAGCTCGTGAGACCTTTACAAGTGAGCTCTATTCAACAGTCATTAATTAGGCAAGCAGGCAAGACCCGCACCGCTGCTGGTTCAGCAATGGCATTTAATCCACTGCACTGCAACATAGCAGCCATTACTTATGCAATCATCCGCCGGCTTTTTATCACACTCATCTTTTTAGCACATTTAAAAGGGATCCTTCTTATGAGCAGGGGTGTGTGAAGTCATTAAGAGAAGTTAGTTTGGAGAATCAAGGAGGAATTTTAGGGCTATAGTGCTCGCAAAAGAGCAATATTTATCCATCCAAAATCAACAGAAAACAAAAGCTACGACATGTGAAGTTAGTTTTAGATAACTACTCGCTTTATTACCGTTTTCTCAACTGAATACCTATGTTGCGCCGCATTATAGCGTGATCAGTGGCAACCCAAAGTATCCTGCTGCTGTGACCCAAAAGTAAACACTTTCAGCACAAGACACTTCCCATCTTTTAAATGTTTGCAAAAGTGAAGCCAGGCAGCGAGCTCTGCAATAAGACTAAAGCTCTGATGAACTTTGCTAAAAGGGTTTACGGCTCCTCTGTCAACCATCATGCTGGTTATTTACAACTAAATTCAGCTTCTGCTTCTTTAAATTTGATTGTTGTGTATGGAAACTTGATGGATTGGTATTGGATTATTGACAGGGGATTTCTTTAAAGATCCTGTATCTGCCAGGCTCCTCAGCAAACTGCTCCATAAGCTCTGTTCAAATGCTGTTTGGGGACAGACCCTACAGCCAGCTGTGCAGGGGTCGATGAGGATTAACCTGCAGTCAGGCTGCAGCATCTTCCACCCCCACCACCATTATCTGACTGATACACCTTCATGTTTCATGCTCACTCATTTAAAAATGCAATGTTAATTCAGACTGAACAGACATTCCTGCAGCCTACATACCTAAAAAGATCTTTAGTTTCTTAATATAATTTCAAACATTAAAATACCTTGCTCCTCTAATCACCCATAACCACCACCCTGAGGTAAATACCAGTCTCGCCCAGCACCATATGGCAGCAATGTAGGCATTGAGCAGATTGCATGAGAGGTTTCATTTCTTTCCTCGGCAGCAGATCCCACCCCTTGTGCCTGTCAGGCATAGCTTGCCTCCCCCCTGAGGACAGCTCGCCTTTTTCTGAGGGCAGGGGCGAGGCTGCCACTGAGCTTGTGGGAGTAAACAAAGAAAAAAGATGGAGGACAGGAGCTACTGAGTTGCTCCTGAGTGGGCTTTGCAAAGGTAATCAGTCCTCATGATATCATGGGATTCTGAGTAAAAACAGTGGCAGTTATTGGGTTGAATGACACAAATGTTTATTTAACGCAACACTGAAATGAAATTTTGACATATTATATGCAATTCTGTAATTAGAGTTGTGAATTCGGTTGGGGTTGCACTAATCACTTAAGGTCACGTTAAACTAATGAGAAGTTTTTACTGAAGCTGCATCAAAAAGAAATCTCTGTCACTGACCATCGAGGGAAAATAAGTTTATTTATCTGTAATAGGAACCATATTTTCATTATTTGTTTCAACTGGCAGCTATTCTGCTAAAGAACAGCTGGAAGTCAAAAAACTAGCTGGATGTTTTGAACAGATGATTGAGGTTCAAAGTCCTGTTCAAAAAACATTTTTCTTTTATAAATAACGGAAGGAACCCTCGCTAGAAGACGTGGAGTTTAACGTCTGTTTTCTCTGAGAAAAAAACTGAATTAATATATAGAATTAGTTTATTGTTTGCTGAGCTATTGGGATTTTATAGAAATGGGACTCCATAGTTGCTTTGTTGAAATAAAAGGGATGAATCGATACATCATTCAAGCACTTACTGATTCTGAACCACCCTGGATGAACACACACAAAACACAAAGGAATAAAAGGTATGAAAATAGTGGTGGGCACAGCCTTGGCACACCCTGAGGATGCATAGCAGGCAGGTCAGCCGGGGCACTGCCGACTCTGGTCCGACTATATATGGCCAGTCTGTGGAGCAGAAGAAAGCCTCTGTGCTCAGTTTGAAAAATTGCGTCTTTTTCTGCGTTATCATTAGTCTTAACGTTTTTTTAAATCCTTATATCCAAGAGTGAAGCAGCCGAGGTGCACTAAGCCAGCTGGCCCGGCACCAGCTGATAAGAAAGGAGAGAAGCTGAGTGAGAAGAATCTCTTTGTGTAACAGAGCAGCATGTAAAAGCAGAAAAGGCTGTATATATCTTTCATGTAACTGGCTACTTCCTGCTTTACCTGCTGCTCTCGAGACTCTCTGAAAATCATTTTAACGTGCCTGATTTGTTAGAAGGCATTTAGTCGTTTCGCCTCATGCGTAACTAAGTCTCTTAAAATAAAATAAAATAAAATAATGTAACCACATTAAAATTTAAAAAATTATACTGGACACAAGTGTGTCCAATCTGTTCAAACACTCAGGCTTCGGTCTGATCAACCAGCTGGCAAAAGCCAATTAAAGTAATTTAAAACATGCCTTTTAGCTTGTAACGCAATTTTCATTATGGCTGTCAGTCAAAAAAAAAAAACTGCTGTGCTGTGTTTTCAGAAGTCGACTGTAATCTGGCCCCTCTCCAGGGGCTACGGCTGCACTCTTGGCAGAGCTCGCAGCTTGAGAGAGCCAGCAGCGCAGCGTGGCCACAAAAACCTTGACATGGCATTTGGAGTCTTACAGGACATATTTCTTCCTCTAATTTTCTGGGATAAACTGTAAAACCTGCAAGTAGTAGCACACAGCTAAATACGTATGTTTGGGTAGTCGTCGGATGTCACCCCTCATTAGCGGTGACAGGTCTGTGCTGCAGTAGATTCCCAAATTATACGGAGGAATAAACATTTTCTAACAAAGCTCTAAATTTGTGAACGCAGGTGTGAGTAAATCAGGAAGCATTTCATCAAAAAAACGAGTGAACAAGGCTACATGTGTGGCTGATCATGCAAATCCAGTGGATTAAATCATTTTGTTGCCCATAGGTGCTGTTTTCTAAAACAAAATGTCAGATATTCACATAAAATCTAACAAAACAATTGTTAAGACCATTTAAGTGAATTGTATCATGTCCACTTTAATGGGAAATTGGTAAAACAATGATATGAAAGTGTAAAAACAAACTAATATACTTGGCACAGATTGTAAACTCAAATCAAAAAGTCAAAAAAGGAATCAAAAGTCACCAAATATCAAAGAAAGAAGAAGCTCGGCCACATTGTGCTGTGCAAAAGAAGAGCCTTGCAAACTGGACAAAGCAGAAAAAGGCCTCAGAGGGAGACAAACTCCACCCCGTTTTCAGCTGAGAGGGAGGCTGTTGTGATTATTCACTGGGTCGGTCTTCGAAAACCCCCGCAGACAAACACCTCCTGTCTGTGCATCTAACTGGCGGACAGACCCAAACGAGCGTGGAGACAAACCGAGCTTTGTGCGAGCAGTGGGGCAGGTTCTGTCTGGAGCTGGACAGTTGCTCTTCTATCAGCTGCAGCCGCCTCCTCTCCGGCCCCCCGCTGCACACACTCGCAGGCCACATGCTCATTCGGGTCAATGTGACGGCCGATGAGCTGATCGGCAGCTGATCGACGGAAAGCTACTGCAGCAAAGCCCCGGCGCTGGGATGCCACTTCCACAGACGTGCTTCGCGCTTATCTGCCGCAGGCTGTAACCACTGTCTTTGTGTCAACTCCCAGCTAATCTGACAGCCCCTCTCCTCCAGTCTCACATTCGCAAATAGAATTAGCAGCAAACAGCAAATGGAGAGATTAAAAAGGACAAAAAAAAAGTGGAGAAGCTGTAATTCTCGATCCCATACGTCTAGCTTAAAACCATCTGGTGCTTAGATAGCTTGGAAAAATCAGGATTCTTGGTGGTAGCCGCTCTTTACAGGGCTGATTGCAGGTGTAATGAGCATGTGCACACATGGGCTCGCTTTATGACTTGCAGCCAGGAAGAGATGCTGGGAGTTCAGCGGGCTAAAGGGGATTGGATGCAGGGCGCTGGGGCACTGTGAGCTGTCAGAAATTCATTCTCAGCTTAGCCTGCTGCTTTTGTTTCTTGGCTAAACTGCTAATACTATTAACCACACTCCACACTGTCAAATGACATTTAGCAGCGGCTACGAGAGCATGGGCACATTACTCTCCGGAGTTGCAGAGAAAAGCAGATTTCGCCCTCCTTGGTTGTGTCTTTCAACAGAGGCAATGTTCATTTTCAGCAGGGGAAATGTGACACCGAGAGCAGATGGTCCGGAGAGGGATTCCCATTCACTGGGCTTTGGGGAAAAGTCCTGATTTAAGCAAGATATAAATCAGATTTTCTTTCAAATTAAATGAAAAATACATATATAACACAAGCATGCTTAATCATAAGGTAGTTTCACCATGCTTGACCTATCTGAGTGATGCAAGATATGTGATGCATCACACTTTATACGGTCTAATTCAGGCTTTACACAAAGCTCTCAGCTGGACTGATAACAGAATCAAGCTAATACTATAGCAAGAAGCTCAAATGCTAGATTTATCTGCTTCTTTCTAATTAACATTTACCCCATGTGGTTTAATAACATCTAACTTGATGTCCCTTCGTTTGTTTTTAGACATGGAAAAGAAAAAAAGAAAGAAAAACATTGGTGATGAGCCTTCACTGTGAAAACAGGACAGGCCATGCAACGCGCCTCCAACCAACCTTGTATACTTGTCCATAGGTGCCATTTCCAACCACCTCCACGAGCTCAAATATCCCGGCTGGATCCTGAAAAGAAATGAATAAATAGTTTCAAAATTTAAAAACAATGGGGAAAATATTTATTTTAATTAAATAAAATTAAAAATCAGTGTCCAGTCTGAGCCAGCTGTTGCGCCCTGGTCCTCCCTACATGCCAAATGCATCTCGAACAAAGGAAAAGCAGACACTGGCAACACCTCGCTGTGGCTCAGCGGTCATTTTTCAACACTTCTCCTCCAACAAGAAACACCGCACATCAACCTGAAACTTTCTGACATTAACCAAACTGAACGGGGTCTGTTTTTACCGAGAAACTTTACGCAAAAGGCAGCAAAAGAGGAGAAAAACATCCGCTCCGCTCGGCAGCACTCACCCGCAATGAAGCCAAGTCGATGTCTACTAGACTTTTCGCTGGAGAGTCGTTCGCCATCTTTCAAATAAAACCCGGGTTTTCCTCTGGATTTGTAATTAATGGCTGCTGTATCATTTGCGAGGGCCTTGGCTGGTAAAATGAAGTGAAGCCGCCGGGTCTCCCTATCAGCGGGGTCCGCTCTTCAGCAGTAAATGTCTGGGTCTTGCTACTCCATGTTGAGGTGGCAGCGGGTTCCCTGTTCGCTGCTTCGCAGATTTTCTTCCACTGTCGTCAAGACAACAGGAGTTATCGGACTTCCGGTTTCCTGTTTCAACATAAAAGTCTTATTTAAAAAATTTATTCTGTTCATCGGTCATTTTCGTTCCTGTTTAATTATTTTCCATGTAAATGTAAACAATTATTACAGTTTTATTTAAAAGGTAACTAAGTTTAAAAACAAGAATTTAATAAACTTAGCGAGTTTCACAGGATTTTCTCTACAGAAACAAATATTATACATATTTATGCTTCCATTTCTAATTGCTGCTCATTTCGTGTCTTTGAGCAGTAAGTTTTAAAGTGCAAAGACAAATTTATTGCCTTGGTGATACAATAAAGTACTTCTTTTCTTTCCAATTCTATTCTTTCTTGACACTATGAGTTTTTACCTTATGCCAGACATGTTTGTAATGTATTTTGTGGATCCATTTCTAATCAATTTTACCTTCTTTTTATTCTAATGTTCTCATTTTTCTTTTTACATTTTAAACTTTTTGGTTCTCCTCTCTTGCCTGCCACAGGGACTGCAGATGGAAAATAGAAAGTTATAATTGGGTACAGCGCATCTCTACTCAGTCTGGTCTGGTCTAAGTTTAATGTTTACAGTAGGTTTCTGACAAATAATCAATTAAAGAAAAAAAGTCTTTAGTTGATCCATGCTTCTCTTGAGGGTATTTTGCATCTCTGCTCTGTGAAGCATTAAACTTGGCACAAAAAGTAAGGAAATTCATGTTTGTTTTATCTATCCTCTTAGCCAATCTGTGTTGTATTATACATGTTTGGAAAGCCTGATAAATAACCTTCACTGCAAGGTGATAACGTTTCTTGATAGACTGGATAAGTGCAACTGTCCCACAATTACAAGGAAAAAACAACACACATTTTCACATTTTAAACTGTCAGGAACCTCAGCAGAATAAAGAGGATCCACACACAACAGTTTGGCACATCCTCCTCATGCTGGTCCCATTTTGATGTGAGATGGCATCCCATTCCTCAACCAGGGGTTGTTGAAGGTCTTTGTGACAGGGATTGGTCTTTGTGCCCAATCAGAACCCACAAATATCAGGATGAGGTCTCATAGGACAATTACCCCTTCTCTACTACCAAATCCTGGAGGTATTTTATGATGGTCTAGGGTCTGTGTGGGATGGCGTTGTCATTGTGGGGCATTGAGTTAGGTCCAAGATTATAGAGATTTGGACTGGCCATTGGTTGCCAAACATTATTGCCAGTGGTACAGCTGTGTGACTGACACAGATCTAGAACCACTTGAATCTAATGACAAACTTTTTTGAGGGGATGCTGCGCACATCCACAGAAGAAGGATCCTTAGAAGTTATACCTCGTAAAGTTAATTTTTTTTGGTTAGTTGTAGCCATTTTGTTTTTGAGTTATTTAAGATTCTTGTCATTTTGTTTTGTATCTTGTTTGTAAAATGTTGTCTTTATCAAATATATATGCAATGTTGGCGGTTTAATGCAGTGTTTTTCAATCACTGTGCTGTGGCACACTGGTGTGCCTTGAGAGATAGTCAGGAGTGCCATAGGAAATTATCTACATCCACTTAATTGGTCTAATAAACATTTTTTGAAGATAAAATTAATTGACATCTGCAAATAATAGGCCAAATAATATTTGATTTCTATTCAAGAAAACTTATGCCTATACTTGATATAACACTATATATAATTGATGAAGGCTACAGAGTTTAATTTTAACATTTTTGTGTATGGTGTGCCTTGACATTTTTCAATGAAAAACAAACGTACCTTGGTCCAAAAAGGTTGAAAAACACTGGTTTAATGTTTCATCTTGGTTGCTTTGTGTCTCATTTAGGTAATTTTGATTGTGGTCACATCGTATATAATAACAAAGTTTTGTGTCATATGACTTATGTGGTTAAATGCAGGAGTAGTGTGGGTTACAACTTTGATTGTTTAATATCTTTGCGTCTTATCTAGTCGTTGAATCATACTGTACTCACCGTGATTTTTAACTGTGACGTCATCCTCACCTTTACGCTGAAATGGAAACTGCCATACTTCCGCTCTCGTCCTGCCCGCTTCTGTCTGGCTTTGCGCGGTTTTTGCTGGAGAACCGCACAGACACAGGAAGCCGGTAGGCTACAGGGGATGGTTCTTGTCACAGCAAGCGTGTGAGCCGCGATGATTTCTGACTCAACCTAACCACCATGAACCTAGAGACCAGTGTTTACACAATGCATACAAGCTGTTGGTCGGCTGAACCAGCGGCAAAACAGACCCACACCACTCAGCATCCATATGGACATGCGCATGATGAGACCTCACTGTCAATATTGGTAATCATGGGTGTGGCAGGTGAACAGTATCAGGGGTGATGCTGTATTTGTTTGTACAGTCGACACCTCAGTGGAGTCTAAAAATAAATAGATGAGGAAAGGGGGCAATTATGGGGTTTGGAAGGGATTATTGGCAGATTTGTTGCATGATCCTTATGAAATTATATTAATCAGTCTAAATTAAAAAGCCTGAAGATCAATGCTTAGGCTTTGGAGTTTGCAAACCTCTGTGAATAGTGGACAAAATGGTGCTAATATCATAAATCTACTTGAACCCCTTGCTTTTTTCTTTTATAGCTACATATCTATGCAGCGTAATAATACCTTTACAATTTAAAGTCATGCCCTGGATTTGTCCAGACAGCACCGAAGCAGCTGCGGCGCCCTAGTTATTATAAAATAACTCCCTGAAATGTCCAAACAGCGAAAGCTGAGCTGTTGCTTAAACAAACTTTGACTTGACATGCAAATGACAAAACAGGATGAACCAGTCGGACCGCATGAGAGAAAAAGCCTGAGGGGAGAAACACAAACATAAGCATGTGAGTGCAACACTTTAACAGTGTAAAACTTAAGATGCTTAACTAAAGCTCAGCAAATCAACTTAAATCAATCTGCCATGAGGTAAGCTGGATATCTGACACCGTAAGTGTAAATCCTGTTCTGCCCCGCAGCTTTAAATAAGATGTTTCCTGCTGACGTACAGTTATGATGTGGTGTGTTTCGCCCTTATACCTGCTACACAACTGCCACTGCAACAAGCCTGAGTGCTGGCATTTAGGTCAAGGGTTCAATAAGGTTTGTGGAGTTTCATATTTTAAATACATTACTGCCACCTTGTGGGTGTTTAATACAACCAATGACAAGGATGACGGATAAAAACAAGAATGTAAATCAGAGGGTGATTAGTGTCAGAGGCCA
>JBBDHI010000026.1:9067041-9080329 GCA_037177115.1 Craterocephalus stercusmuscarum
TATTTTAATCTTTCAAAGGAAAATGGTTTCTACACGGTATATTATGTGGTAAAAAGGGTAAGTCCATATAAATGAATGACTCATTGAGTGCGCATATGTACAAGTCCAGGCCATTTTAGTTAGCGAAGGCGGCTACCCTCTTTCTGCCAATGGGGTTATCTACTGTAACTTCCGGATTCCAAACAGCCAGTAAGAGCGTTCCCCTGGGGAATTCGGACGTTACGAAAATTAACCCCATTGGCAGAGAAAGAGCATCACATCAAAGCTAAAAATTAGCCGCTACCGCTAACTAAAATGGCCTGAACTCGTACATATGCGCAACCAATGAGTCATTCATTTTCATGACTTAAAAGGGGTAAGTCCAACTTCTGCCTTTTTGCCCACATACAGAGTAGAAACGATTTTTCTTAGATTAAAATATCAGGTATAGCTTTTTTAATGGTAATTTCTACAAAAATATCCCAATAAATATTTGTAAAATGGGAGTAAAAATGCTTCATTTTTGTCACTTAGCATCTTCGATCCCTCTTAAGGGTGCAAATATACAGCTAAACCCTTCACTTATGGCGTCCAGCTGCATTGTGGGATTTGTAGAAGCATATTTATCAATGAAGAAGTGGTGATTGCAGACAGCTGTGCCTATTTACAACCCCTAAAAACAAGCAGCACACATTCAGGCTGAAAACGCGACAAGGCTCGGCTCGGCATGGCTTTCATCAGGGCAAGACAAGGGGAACAACTGGAGTGGGTGGTATGAAGCATAAATGTGGGGGTGGGGGGGTTATTACAGCAGAGAATCAAGATGAAACACTAAACACTGAAGACGGCTGCATCCATCACCGACTGATGCCTTTATCAGGAGAGGACGAGACGTTCGATCAAATGAGCCGGTTATCTCCGTTTGTGATGCAGGGCATTAAGTATGATGGATTTGCATTCCTTTGTATTTAAGTGTGCACATGCTCTGTTGAAAAGGACAATGAAGACTTGTTTTTTTTTTTTATCCCAATCTGTTGCAACACCCTCAGTATTGGCACAACTCACATTGCAGCTATCCTGTGCTGTTATTACAGAGACACCGCCAGCATTATTTTCTGAGGCTTGCCAGATCATTTCCACAGCTCCGCCACACTAAATGCCTCTGAGCCTAACAGTTTTCTCCTCTCGTTCTCAGTGCTGCACAGCTCCTCGTGTCTCTTGGGTCTTGTTTTTTAGCCTTGTGGTTTGGCAGCTCCGGCTGGCTCTTGCAGCAGAACCAGCTCGACCCCCCCCCCTTTTTTTTTCCCCCTCCTCCTCGGCCCACACATGTCTTTGTGCAATGTCCAAGCACGGGTCGTTCCAGGAGGTTACGAGGAGCCAGACGGCACTCAATGATCCAAATCGAGTTGTTCAGCAAAATAACTTACTCAGACTTCATTCCTCTCACCAGGAGCAGCGTTGTATGAAATGTCAAGAGCAAACTCCTTAACAGAGAGGAAAACGTCAAACGAGAGTCTCCTTGCACATTCTCAGTGTCATCATCCCCATAGCAGCTGTAAACTAAAAGAAGGAGGCCTCCCCGAGTGGTAAAAGTCAATCTTGTGCCATTATGGCTCACACCCCCCCCCCCCCCCCCCCCCAGACATCAGAATTTGGCTCCACGTCTGCCAAATAGGTGCAATAGCAAAGTGCGTCCCTTTAGCAGAGGGTACGGTGTCGGTCCCGGCTGTCCAGCCTCACTGTCAGGACTGGCTCCACCCCTGGGGTGGCCATACTGGTGGACCAGTTAGAATACTGGAAGCACTGCGAAGAGCTGTGATAGGCCACTGACAGCTGGCTCTTCTTGGTGGCCAGGTGTTGTCGACAGCAACAGAGAGCTCTGACCAAGATGGCCACTGCCAGGAGAAGGAGGGCGCCTCCGGCGGCCATAATGTAATACCAGTGGATGGGCAAGGGAGGCACAGGAACGCCTCCCCCTGGTGGAGAGATACAGAGTAATTGGCCAGTGGGAAAAGAGAGGAGTGGCACTTGTTTATTTTCTGTATTTAATTAGCTAATTTCTATCCCTGTTGGTCTTTATCAAAACGGACAACAGGCGTGCACCTCATGAGCATGCATCAGCATGCCAGTTGCATAAAAAAGGTGAAATAAATCTCCAAGGCCAGAAAAAAAAAAAGAAAAGCATCCATTTCTGTGGCTAAGGTTTGCGGTTGGAGGATGACTGTTCACACCAAGATCATCCAGAGGTTCGGTTTGATATCAGTCCAATAGCTGATCCAATCAGAAGCAATGCCGATTAAATCTTTTCGAAGCTCCGATGAAGTCGCTTGGTGTGAAACTAAAGCCAAAACAATTAGTTTACAAGCACTCACACACGTTGAATTAAGGAGCTCCCTGTTCCTGTTTCACTCTGGCAACGTTCTGATTCAGTCTCAGAGCCATGCAAGGATCAGCCGGACACCACATGGGAATCCAATGCTCCAGAGCCCCCTCTGAGCCAATATTGGATTGCAATTTTTTTTATCTAGCTGGCTGAAATTGGCAGATTTTTGTATAATGCATAACTCATGACGCTCTCTTGTCCTGGTTTTTCCTTTTTCCTCTCATACATCAGCCTTCTGGCCAGTCCTCTCCTCCTCAAGCCAAGCGCTGTCTCCTCAGAGATTATCTCCACAGATCCCTTACACCGCTGCCCCTGATGTGAACTTACTCTCACTTTTTTTTTTCTTTAAGAACCTTCTACACTTAAACCAAAGTTCACTACAAAAAACACCTTAGAGAGACAATAAAAATACATAAACGAATCCATTAAACTCCAAACATGATGCGGGGAGCTGTGTGTGGAACGTCACATTGAGCTAAAGACACTGAAGCAGATCTCAATACATCCTGATTTTTGGTCCGTGGCACATAATTACAGAGGGAAATGGTGCGTGTTCCTGCTACTTCACACTGCACACACTCATTAGACAGAGCCGAGTTAGCGAGAGGAGAGTGAGACGCCGGTGCTCAGTCACTTTATCTGATTGCTTTTCACTGGGGAAACCGCAGCGTGTGGTGATACTAACCCGTGTGCCTGTGCATGTGAAGGCGAAGAAGTAGGGAAAGCCGGAGAAATGCACACACACACACATCACATCCGCAGTGAAACCGCCGAGCTCTTATCTTATTGCAAGGCATTATGAGATGCCAAAACACTAACATCAATCTTATAGAGTCCCACTAGGACGCTCTAAATATTTTTCATGAGGCAGACAGTTATTTAAATCCCTCCTGGCTGTGTCAGGCAGCCTAGAAGTGAGAATATGGAGCTTTTTTTTTTTTTTATCAAATATCTGACTCCATGAGGTGTGCTAGCACTAGCTTGTCTTGCACACAGGATTTGAGGCTAATATTTTGACTCCATTTAAAAGGAGCAATACCTGATATTATTTTAATCTTTCTAAGAAAAACGGTTTCTATACGGTATATTATGTGGTAATAGTAAGTCCATAAAAATTAAAGACTCATTAATTGCGCATATGTACGAGTCCAGGCTATTTTTGTTAGCAAAAGTGGCTAAATTTTAGCTTTGGTGTGACGCTCTCTCTGCCAATGGGGTTAACTTCTGTAACTTCTGGATTCCGATCAGCCAGTAAGAGCGTTCCCCTAGGGAATCCTGAAGTTACGGAATTTAACTCTATTGGTGGAGAAAGAGAACGTCACGCCATAGCTAGAAATTAGCCGCTATCGCTAACTAGATTCTTTCATATGTGCAATTATGAGTTTTCATTTTTATAGACTTCCCCTTATTACCACATAATATACCGTGTAGAAACCATTTTTCTTAGAAAGATTAAAATAATAATCAGGTATAGCTCCTTTAAAGTAAAAGTACACCATCTAATTGGTAAAATAACTCAGTTAGCTACATGTATTTGCACGTTTAACCTGCTTACATGCTAGAGATGATACAAATAAAAGCGGTTTTATTAGTGTAGTCAGCTCCTGCAGTCTCAGTGAGTGGTACAGGCTTCTCTTTTTTTTTTTTTTTTTTTTAAATTCCCGGTTGAGACATCCAAGCAAATTCCCCAGGCTAGTGCATACCAACGGGCAGGAGGCAAGACCAAAGAGGAAGTGATATCATACTAAAGTCAAACTCACCTGAATTTTCAGGAGAAAACGCCGAGATGGGTTCTGCGAGGAGACAGATGGAGGCAGAGACAGACAGACAGGAAGAGGGAGAACTGTTAGATAACTTTAAATATGACGGAAAAAGTCAGACAAATGTCACACAAATGTCACGAGACTATCAAACTCCTCCTGAGGGAATTTAATTCCTCAGATAACTCACGTGAATTATGGCATTTACGGGGCTCCTCTGCGAGAATGTGATTTCATACGCTGTGTGAGGTTGGAGTTTGAGAACGGCTGAGATATACGAGAAAACACAATGGGTGTGTGTGTGCGCGCTAAGTTCACACAAGTTGTTTATCAGTGGAGTCCAGTGAAACTGGAGCAGGCTCGGGGTTCTGGCTGGCTGTGAAGGCGCAGAGCAGAACCTTCACTTTGACTGCCTGGAATGCAAATAAAAGGACCGGTGTGTGCGTCTCAGTGTTAGTGTGCGGTATGTTGGTGTGTGTGTGGAGAGAGGAGGGTTGAAAGAGAAAGACAGAAGCAAACCGACTTGGGAACTGGGGCCTTTTGGCGGGAACGCCAACGGAGTGAGAAAAACTCAACTGTGCAGAGTGATAAGAAGCATCCCAGCATGCTCTGGGAGGAAAGAGGAGGAAGACGAGGGCTGGGCTGTCATCTTCGCCTTCCAAAGCTCTCTCAGGACTCTCGTGACACGCAAAAACAACGACTGATAGAGGACGCACACACCAAGGCGTGAGGAAGAGCCTGAATTATACCGCCGTGCGGCTCCAAAGCTCACCGGACGTCAGTCAGAAGCGATGACGGCGGGTTTTTGGCTCTGGACCTGCAGCTCGGTCTCTGATCTGTTTAAGACCCTCTCAGAAGCCCCTGCTCAGGCCAGATTAAGGCAGCCGGGCTGTTGCTCGGCTCACGCCGGGCACCGAGGAGCTTGCTAGGGAAATAGCCTGTCTAATAATTCCCTTTGACGGCTCAGGGAAAAACTCTGTTTACAAATACGACATGGGAGTCGGTTTTAAAAGAGGAAGAGAAGAAGAAAAATCTAATGAAACATTGATTAACATCGCCGACGCCCACGGGGCGTTTATGTCCTACTTTTCCTATTCTTCTCTCTTTATTGTCGGTGGAGGGGTAAAAGCTGTCCCTACCACTCCCTTCGCCTTTTATCTGCGATTTCGAAGGAGACAGCTTCCGAAACTGGGACGGCAAGAATAGGAGTGCGGCTGTTTAAAGGCCCTTAAGGTTAAAAATGGAGGAGGCGAAGGGAGGAAGAGGGCATATTGATGGATGTGTTGACAGAAGAAGGTGGTGCACGTCTGAGATGGAGAAAAAAAGACAAACGTATGCGACTTACGTGTGCACTCTGTCAGAGGGGAGCTCAAGCTCATGTGAATGTTGTCGATCCAGATGTGTCCTCTTGTGCCGTGCACAAAGAAACCCTCCATCACGACCTAACAGAGGAGGAAGAGGAGGGAAAAGTTGAGCGAGAGGAAGAGGAAGACGGAGACAGGAGGAAGGCAAGCGGGAGCAGACAGGGGGGGGGGTGGAATGGGAATAGGGACAAGTAGGAGGAGAAAGAGGATAAAAAGTTAATACGCTCAGTTGCACAAGCTCGAGTTCGCAATCAGCCTCTAATTCTCTGCACGAGTCTTCGGCTGACTTTTTTATGAGAACGATAACTGCTTGTGATGCCTCTGACAAACGCAGAGGAACCCCCCCCCCCCCCCAAACCATCACGCAGCCGGCAGAGACAACATGGCGTGCTGTATCTCTGAAGTCAAACCTGGGCTAAGTCTGCAAAGAGGTTAAAAACTAGGGGTGGGACAATCGCGCCATCGATCTACATCGATACATCCATCATATGGTCAATGAGTCAATAATATCGATCCAAAATCCTAACATCAGCCAAAAATCGATAGAGTAACGCATCAAACGCACTTTTATTTTGAAAATATTTTCTTTTAAACTGAATGTTAATGCCAGAGCTTAGGAATAAAGAAAGGCTAAATGATGATCTAGTTGTTTTTTGTGATAAATGGAAATAATTGTGATCAATCACTCATATTGCTTTATATCATTTCATATTGATCGGTGAATCCTAGATCAAATCGAATCGAAATCGTATTGTGACTGAATTTGAGAGATCGGCAAACATCGAATCGCTGTATTGATATATCGTATCTTGATCAAACCAGTGATTCCAAATCCTACAAAAAACCTCTGATAGTGAATTTAAAGACAAGCATCCTTTCTGATAAAGTACTAAGAGGCCACCTTTACATGAGACTTTTGATTCCTCTTTGATTCTGATTTAAAGTTAATTAGGCTTCAAACAGATGAGAAAGGAGCATGTAAACACTTAACCCTATAACGTCAAATGTATCATGTTTGATACATATGTTTCTGAGACAGTTTGCATCACTTTTTGGTAAAAACTTTGCTCAAAACTCTGCAGAATACAATATGAAACTTCTGCCCCCTAATGGATGCCAGGAAGCAGAAAACGGCACTATATTAATTTTGATTTGTCACACGGTAATGAATGGTAGATATAGCCGCCCAAAAAATATCATTTTCTTACAAATTTTGTTAAAAGGCTAAATAAGTATTTCCGATTTTAAAAATGAGACTTTTTTTTTGCCATTTTTTCCAGAGTTCAGCTTTAAAGGGTTCATTCTTGATGCAAATGTCAATTGAATTAGATAAATAGATGGTTCACGTAAAAGTGACGTAGCATGCTAGCTGCTGCTTCATAAATAGACTTCAAATCAAATGGAAATGGTTGTTGTTTGTTGTTGAAAAGAAACAAAGCGGTTTTTAACTTCTGGTAGTTGTAGGTACTTATGGTACGTCACTTCCACCATCCAACCAATCAGAACCCTTCCCAGCCCCTGGCTTCAAAGCGGAATTAATATTTCCATGTGAGCGCAAAGGAGAAGATTTTAATTCCCAATTAATTAATTCTGACTTAAAAAACGTCATGTAACCGTGGCCAATGTGAAATAAAAAGCTCAAACTGAGACACCTATTTATCAAACAGACATATTTCTACATTAATACAGTTATATCGATACCTGGAAGTCTTTAGGGGAGCGCGGCAGGATGGTTCGACCCTCCTTCCAGACGGTGCTCTGGTCATCTTTCAACGTCCACAAGACAGTCTCCTCATTATGGGAGTCTCGCACCAGGACCCTCAGGTGGCCCTGAGCCTCGCCCCATAGCTGGTATGAGAAGAGGAAGCACAGGGGTCCGGTGTCGGCCGCCACGACGGGGCTCACGAGCCGAGCTCGCTGCTGCTCCGTCTTCAGGCTGGCGTCCACGTACAGATAGCTGTTGAGCTCTGCAGGGGAGAGAGACATGAGGAAATCAGGTAAGACTATTTTACTGACATGCAAAGACGTGTAAATGAATAAAGTAGGATAGTAAAGTCAGGAATCATGTGAGAGGATTTAAGAATATGAAGCCAAGCTGTTTTGGGGTGTTTCTCATTCAAAGATGAGAAGAGCTTTGATTTAACCTTGAGTTGAACAGTTGCTACACTAAAATGAGAGCAAAGAAGGGAAAAAAGGAATTTAATGGGTTGTCACTTCAGCCCGGGGGGCATTAAAAATAGACAATCTGACAGGCTGTGCCGATATTTCATGTCCATTTTAAAATGATTCTCTATAACATCTTAATCCCTTTATTCTGCACTCACACCCACTAATGTGCACGCTTGAACAGCCACAGTTTTGTTGGTTTAACACCAATAGCTGCAGTTACGTTTTGCCGTTTACTGTATTATTGGTGCTGTTATTTGTGTTGCTAGTCATGTTTTTCCTCAGTTTCTCTACTTATGATAGGTACTCCCCATGATTGCCTGTTTTTTTGCAGTTGCCTTTTTGTATCTTTGTTTCCGTTCTACTCACTTTTTCACTCACGCCCACCTCCACTAAAATAAAAATGTGTAAAAATAAGAACAAAAAAATACAAAAATAAAATAAATAAAATAAATAAAAAATGTTGAAAAAAATGTTAAATAGTATAAAATAAAATAGAACAAAATTAAATAAAGTAAAATAAAAAAATAAAATAAAATAAAAGCAGGAATACTATGTGAATATAGTCAGACTTATCTCATTAATCATGACCATTCGCACATAAAGGCGGACTCACACGCATATATTCACATGCTAAGTGTGTTTTCACACAGTATGACATTTCCATCATGACTCTTAAAACAAAAAAAAGACACCAATCACCAGTGGCTAACAGGAACGGGATCCCCGCTGCATCATTAACACCAAACAATAGGGAAATGACAAATATAAACACAGAAGAATGGGTCCGCTAACAGCGTCATTCATACGCTGAGTTTTACCGCAACCCCAGCCAAGACCCTTGGGGCCCATTGCTCTTCATTCCCTTCCAGGTAAATGACTTCAGCGACGGAAACGTCCAACAAAAACGCACGCCGCTCCATTTGTTTACACCAGAGGATGTTTGGTTTGCAAATTGGATGCCGGCATGAGTTCCATTGTGCGAGGCGAGACGAGCAAGCTGACTGTATGTATGAGCTGAGCAGACAGAAGGAGCTGTGTGTGAATGTGGTGGGCTCGGGGGTGGGAGTGACTCAGTGAGGCGTCTGGTGGAGAATTTCTTGAGTGGCTCCTGTGGGAAAATGTCCAGTATCAACAATCTGCACATTAAATCACCTGCTGCATCTTGTGTGTTGCAGGAACCGTGCGCTTTCTGTTGTGCATATTAGACAACTCTTACACACAGCTACGATTTCTGCATCATCTAATAAGCTTTTAGATGTCAGTGCGACTGGACTGATAACCTTTTTGCCGTGCGTGTTTGTGTGCATGCAGCAGATCACACAAGCGGTATCTGGGGGGACAAACGTGTCTCTGATTTGACAGGCTCCGTCTGCCCGCCTGTGTGTGACACTTGAGACAGTATTACTGCGACAGTATGTCCCTTGGCCCCCTCTCAGCCCTGGAATAAATGTGTGCCACCATGCACTCCTCCATGCTCCATATGACAGCATTTCTTGGGGTTGTATCTATAGAGGATGTGTGCATTGAACCGTATTTCAAAGCTCTTTTTAAAACCTCGTCTTTGCCGCACGCTTAAGCATGGCATCTTGCCCTGAACCGCCTCGTACTGCCGTGCGTCTTGTTTGCCACACAGCTCATAATCGAGGCTGCCTTGCTACACGCAGCACAGCAGAGCATTATTAATCTATTTCACAGTATTCTCCAGCAGCAGGAAGCAAACAATGACTCAATCTACGAAGGCTGGTTATCACGTTTTTACCAGCTAGGCATATCAAACCAAATAATAGCGCGATCCACGGTGGCTAATTTGAGCTTTATTACAGGTTTCATGACTGAGGTCGAGAGGTGAGGAGTTTTGAGGATTGGATGGTGACTTGAAATAATGATCCAACGCTGGCTGGGATTTCTGACCTTTGACATCTGCAGGAAGAATCAAAGGCCTACATGGCGTGTCAAAATACTTGATACCGAAAAGCTGCAACCTGACTAATCTGTGCAACCTTTTTTCCAATTTCCCCGCGATGAAAGACGCCGCTTTGAAGCCCATTTTTAAAAGGCGGCTCTGGCTTAAATAGGTCACGCCTCAGGAGCGTTACCTCCTTTTTTTTTTGCTGCGGGATCTGATGTCCGGCCGAATACGACCCAGGTGACATCACAAATTTACCAAATTTCCTTGAAACCGCTCGTTTAACTCTCTCCAGCTGCAAAAATGCCAAATCTTTCATGGGGGATTTGTTGAATTTAATCAATGCATGCTAAAATAAGGCTGGGATAGCAACCTTGTACCCCGCTTTATGAAAAATTCTAAACAGAGCAATAAAATCCTTTCGAGCCCAGCAGGAAATCTCCTCTGTAGCTTTAAATAACATGCCAAAAGCCGCACTTTTGATCTGTGGGTATGTGTAAAGTAAAAACGAATAATTATTTCTTCAAGGAATGTCTGAGGAGATGGAAGCCTACGCAGCATCATGTGGGATGTGCCTGAGGTAATGGTGGGGGGCAGGAGAGGACAGCTGGGAATAACCCCTCGTCTTTGGAATCTCCTGCTCTGAACCTAATTGGAGCTACCGGGTCTTAACCCCTTCCTGCTGAGACTTTTTTGACACACAGCGGCAACTGAGCATCGGATATATTTGCCCCGACGCCGCTTTCTCTCTGATTCCCTCATTTTTTTTTTTTTTTTTTTGTTCTCAATCACATGGAAAGAGCCGGCGGACAAACTTCGCGGCCAAATTAGCCTGGTTTCAATTCAAGGAATTACTCTAATCAAATTGAAAAAGGGCACGATGAACACACGGAGGGAGAACGGCTCCATTTAATTGCAGAAAACGTCGTTGATAAACTTGACACATTCACGCAATTTTCTCCACCCAAATAAATATCTCCCAGCAGCTGCATGCATAAAAGCTCATCAGACGCCAATGTGCATTTGGAGGAGCCATGTTTTCTATATTTATTAAGCTATAGACTTATCCTCTCTGAGGCATGCCTGAGTCATTCAGCTAACCAGTCAGTCAATCCAGGCGAGTAAATAACACACAGATGACATGAAAAACAAACAAATAGCGCGAGGGGTCTCTTCACAGACAATGTATTCGGTTAGCTATAAATATTCATCACCAAAGCATTTGCATCTTACAAATTTTAGCAAACAGTAAGTGAATGAGCAGTATGGAAATCAGAATAACTTAAAAAGGACGCCTGCCTTAACCATTCGAAGCAGTAACAAGATGCATTACAAAGAGGCTGGGGTTTTCATGCCTTATTATGGAAGAAGGTGATATTTATTTAGAAAATTATTCACAGATAGATTTTTGCCTATTGCAGCACATTTGCATGTTTTGATGCAAACTTTTCGATGATCTGAGGCATCTTTTTGTGCTCTTTTAAACAAAACCACGTCACAACATACAACTGATCTCATAACTTAAGTGTTAAGGGATTTCTTATGTGGTCTAAAGAAAGAAGTAATATGACTGCAAGTAAAGTTTCATATAGAAAGTCATAAATATGGAAAGCTATACGGCTGTCTGCTGCCAGCATGAATCTTCCAGGGTTTTGTAATGAGAACGTCTGGGTTAATTTAAATCTGGCTGCACGGAGACGTGCAAATAAAAGGCTAAAAGTCTAATATTTCACACTGCAGTTTCAGACACATATGGGCTTAATGTAAACGCTAAAAAATAGTCTGACAAAAACTCATTTTTGAACTTTTGAGAATGTTTTTTTCTAAGAAAAAGGTGTGAATACATGTACTGCATTTGCTGAAAAAGTGAAATCCAATGAGTTTTTTTTTAAAGTCTGAATATCTGAAGAGAAAGTTTGAAATTAAATCTGAATGACGATGATTTGATCATTACGCTGATTAAAATCTGTTAAAAATTTCTTGAGAAACGTACGAACGGTTTCAATATCTAAAGTATGTTGTAGTTTTATGATGGAAGTAGACGTGTATGTGTTTAAGAAGATTGTGCTATTTTGCTAAATCCTGCTATCAAAGATTTCACACCATAGGAGGCACAAAGCTTTGTTGAACAGATCCGTATTTTCGGGTTTTCTTGGTGTTAACATGTTAAAATGACAGAAGGTTAAAAATAGGGAGAAATCTTTTCTCTTAGTTGACTTTACTTCCGATGGAGCAGATGGAGGGAACTCCTTTAACTCAGAGGCTTTCTAGGGCAAAAAGTTAAGTTTCATGGCTATGAAAGGGCAGGAATTTTCCTACGTCTGGATGGTAAAATGAAGCTTTAACTCCCAACGCTGTGGACCCAGTGGCAGGTTAAAAATACTTTATTAGTTTCTTTTCCCACTCAGTCAGCTGAGTCATCCACTCCGCTCCATAGCATCCCATTATAAACACAGACTTTCTCTCAATCTTAAGCCGATCATTGACAGTGAATTTTCTAAAGCCATTGAAGATATATAAAAAAATCTGAATGTCAGAAATATAGTTTGAATGGTGCCTCTAAGACAACGCTCCCCAAACTCCCTTCATGCCTAATGCATGCTTGACTTTATGCTTATTTTAGCTTCTCACCATAAAATATCACTTCTGACAGTCCTTTTCTATCCTTTAATAAAACCAAAAGTAAGGTAACGAACAATGTGCATTGTGCTGTTTCTAAGGCATGTTCTATTCATAAAAAATAAAGGTTAACAGGATAGACATGAACTGCTGACCTCAGAAAACCACAGCAAGTGGATTGAAACGGATGCACTAGCTTCTGCATATTTTGGGGTTTGAATGGTTTAAGTTTCACAAGAATAGCCATCTTTTTTTTGTGTGAATGTTCAGCTCCAACCGTCTTCCTCTTTACCTCATTATGCTTGAAAAACCAGTTCTATTCTGTGCAAGTAGGAAATTATGTTCTTATTTCTGCTGAGACTCACCGTGCCGGCGGAGAGACCAGACCAAAGGGGCGCTGGGGTCGTGCGTCCACCCACACAGGCTTTTCTCAAAGTCACACACGCCGTCTGATGGAGGAGAAGTGGCGACTGTAAAACAGCCAAAAGGTGGAGGAGAGAAGCGTTAGAAATCATAGCCGTGTCAGATGAACATAAAACCATTGCTTCTTGTCTCACCTGTCGTTGAGATGGGGACTGTGGTGGTTTCAGTGTCGGGAGGCAGAGTTGGTGTGACAGTGTCTGCCGGGGTGCTGATTTCTGCAGAAATACACAAACACGCAAAGAAAATCATGTATGGTCAAAGCTAGTTATATAAAAACAGTCACATACAAATGAAATATATTATTCTAGTGGAAATTCCCCCTCGGTGGGCTACCCTAAAGAGAGGAAATGATATGTTCACAGAAAGTACCGGAGAGGAATGAAACTCATGGCTTTAATTATAAACACTTTGTTCTGTTTATTCCATCGAAAAACTAATTCAAACTGTCAGTTTTGGATATTTCAAACTGGAAACTGCTGTTTCAGTAACTAATTATGAGGAAATTTTAACAAAACGGCAGAATCTGAGCTAAAAAAAAAAACACGCTCTCTTGTCTCCTGTCAGAGGCGAGCGGAGGAAGGCACAGACCGCCCCGCAACACTCCAGAGAGCCCCTGTCATGTTGTGTCTGCGAGCTTTGGCGTCAGTAAGCGTCTAAAATGCACACACACACACACACACACACA
>JBBDHI010000026.1:9081990-9092707 GCA_037177115.1 Craterocephalus stercusmuscarum
CCCCCCCCCCCCCCCCCCCCCCCCCCCCCCCCCCCCCCCCCCCTCCAGCGGAAATGCGACTGACTTGTGCATTTGTGTGGACAGAGGGGGAATATGTGATACCATATGTGACCTGCCTACCTTGCCCAGAGCCCCGTCCTTGATGATTGCGAGGGCCGTGCGGAGAAGTGTGCACGAGCGGGGGCCTTGCACTGCAGGACAAGTCCCACTGCAGCGGAGCGTTGTCTTACATAATGCGTCTGCCGCTGCAGGTGATGATACAAGTCATCATCATGCGCGGGATGCCGACGCTCAGATATGGACCCCGGGGGAGCTCTGACATGGATAATGCAGATGCATGTGGCCGTACATACCAACAGATGCACTCTTTTGAAGGCTTTTTCTGACAAAACCCCCTCGTAAAAACTCGCACCCGCGGGTGATGAGGGGCCAACGCTCCCGGCATAAAAAGACATCGCTCACTCCGAAAGATTCTGACTCAGCAATATGTCAGAGAAGAGAAAAAAAAAACTTCAATTATGTAGAAAGCCTTTCTGTAGATCTCTCCCTGGCAGTCCAAGGCACACTGATGAATGGATGCAACACACACACACACACACAACGCAGAAGAACACGATAAGAATGACAAGCTTGATATTCTGCAGGGTGGGGCTAAGTGCTCAAACCGAGATTCAACCATCCACATATGCTGAACGGCTTCCTGGCAAGTCATTCTAATGAAGAGCCTGGTTCTGCATGGCCAGGGCCTCTTTGGTGGTGTCATGATGCTGGTTATCAACAAGTCTGGATGTATGTGATTAATGCAAAAAAAAAAGAGTTAAATTAAAAACACTGTGCTCCGACTCATTATAACCCTTTTACATTTAGACTGTGTCTGTTTAGATCAGTGATCTAAGAGGTTTGATCTCAGGTGAGCTTAAAAGAGAATTTCACATTTTTTTAAACCTGGGGTCTGTTTTCATCTTTCCTTTCTTACATGTGAGTGACGGAGAAAGGAATTTTCATTATAGCTCCATACTTAGCCGGGCAGGCAGCTAGCAGCCCAGCTAATGATAAGTATTGGGCAACTGCTCCCACGTAGGTTTGCCCTAAAAATGTGCTTTTTTTCCCCCCACACTGTAGTATTTTGATTGTCTCAATGAGCATCCGACAACGTACTAGAGAGGAGAAATGAAGTAAAATATCGGTATTACAGTACAGTAATTCATTGTTTCCTAAAAAAAAGTGTGAATCAGAGAGCAAATGGGTTTGTTTTCAATGGAAGTCCTGTTGGAAAGTCTGTAAGGCAAATGCAACATGTTCAGATACTGAACCTGCAGACTGTGTGTGTACGTTCTGGTCTTGCCTGAGACTTAACATACTTCTAGACCGTCTGAGGCGTCTAATATAAATATTTCCCATGATCTAAGGTGTGACCTAGTCATACTTACTCATGACTCACACCCTCCCTGGGAAAATGCTTCAGTGGTCATCTTCAACATTACTGATTACAAGGCGCCTCAATCTCCTCTCCTGGAAGGATCACAACTCCCTTCTTTTCAACAACGCATCAGAGATGTTAGATATCATAAAACTTGAAAAAATCCAATATCATGAGAGGTTCCTCCCAAATATTTAGTGAAGATCTGGGCCTCCTTCTTCTGCACCCAGCTGCAACGCTTTAATGTCTATGTAAAGCACACTATGTAAAGCGCTATACAAATAAACAGCCTTTAGGGTACCTGAGGGGGTCAAAATGACCTCTGGAAGACCCGGCCAGTTTCTACCTACCTGGTATAAAAGGAAGAAGCATGAATTCTGCGAGTGGTATCATTTTAAACATCCCATTCTGTAGAAAAACCCTTGAATCTTTGGCTGCTATGGGTATGAAGGGAGGAAAAACTCCTCCATCCTTTGACCTCAACCCTAGTGAGAACCTGTGGAGCATATTTAAAAAGTTTGATCTAATAGGGAGGGAGAAGGCTGTGGCAGACTATATTATGGACTTTTAAGTTCAATGGATTGGAGAGCTGTTTAGGTGATATTAACGAAGGGGTTTTCTGTTAACATGGATCATGGATTTTTTGTTTGATCTATGCAGTGCAAAAAATGACAGATGTATATTTTCAGTTCTTTAATACCTAATTCAATATTTAATGAAAGAAACTGATCGTTGCCGGTAGTTCTGTTCATTAAAATCCAGATATTAGATCATAATGAATTAATTTTCTATAAGACAAATAACCATATTCACTGTTATTTTCATAATATTTAGGAGAAGTGGACAAAAGCAGCATATGAATCAATGCAAAGCAGAGAGCAGAAAACATACGTTTTATTTTCCTAACTTCTAAATTACAGTTGTTCTGAAACGCTCTCATCATTTTTGTGTGGGGGGTCATTTAAAAAAAAAAAGACAGTGCAATCTAAAACACCATTATGGTTTTAGTTTTGTTTATCCTTTTCAAGATGTGTTTTTGTTTATGATGCTTTGTTTTGACCGGTTTTGTCGTAATTTGCACTTCAGACCCATCATCTGTTTAAAAGCAACAAAAAAAAGACCAAATTACTGTAATAACTGCTTAAAATCTATCATAATTTCACCGTCAGCTCAGTTGCATTAACTGGGATTTCGAATGCCAGAGAAATACAATGTGAAGCAGAAACACCTGAGGTTTAAATTATAGGTGTGCATGTGTGTGGCTCCAAAGACTAAAATGATTCACCCTGGAAAGAGGCTGAGATGATATACCATCCTTTTTTACAGATTTAAAAAAAAAAAAATCCACCCCTGAGCTCATAAATATTTCACTCTGGGAGTACGAAGTCTAAAAAAAGCCCCCGTTGTGGCAGAAGTTGTGTGTGTGAGGCAGCTGTGCAGGAACAGGGAGGCGGGGAAACAGAAGGAGTCGGGACCAACAGCGGTGAGCATGGAAAAGAGGTGCGACTGATGAGGAACAGGGGAGGAAAGGAGGTATAGTAACCAAAAGAGAACAAAAACATTTACAGACCCACGCACTGGGCCTCGGGGGTGGGAAAGGAAAGAACAGTAACCATGTGTAGGGAATAAGGAGATACAGCTACCACAGTGAAGCAGAGGAAGGACTATGTCCATTTCATCAGCCTAAATCATACGAATACGAAGAGTGAAGACATCAGCGAGGACAGAGCCGACAGCCCGGATAGTTTGAGTGGAAAGGGAAATGAATGATTTACGGGATGTCAGCAGTAGTCCATTATCCCTGCTGAGATTTGATGCCGTGTGAAGAATGTGTGACAACAGCACTGTACGCAGTATTTTCCTCTCGTTCGCTTCTCTATTAAAGCAAAAAAAATAAATCGCAGCTTCTTGATTTATCGTTTCGTTTCCATCGTCGTGCTCAGCACTTTTTATTTAAAAGCGCAGGTCACTCGTCCATCACATTAATGCCAAACACATTTTTTCCTGTGTTTCGCAACAGTTTCAGGGAGGGATAAACCGGTAAACTCCAACGTTAACAATGATTCCTGTGATTCTGTTTAACTTTCTAGCTGATAAATCAGAAGATGAACAACGTACTCTTAATATTCATCAGCTCCGAAGCACGCGAGACGCAAACACACAAATCACTGCGATGAAAAACAGCCTCGCATTTCCAGCCCTACATTTACTACAACACGTAAGTGTACAGCAGTCATCCTGCTCAGGCACAGAGGGAGTGGTAAACAGTGACAGTCCATGTGTGTTGTGAAGAATATCTGTGTATGATCCGGCACAAAAGCACATCTGGATAACAGACCACGCTGGAAAGTGAACAAACCAGCGAACTCTCGCTCTCTGGGGATGCATTCCTGCAAACCGAGCCCCCGTCCACTCCCTGCCCATCAGAACGCACATTTTATAGAAACTGCGCAAACATTATCTCACATCTACCAGGTGCTCAGGCTGTTTGAGCTCATTACAGCGACACAAATGATTCTCACTCCCTGTCACACAAGCATCGGCTGAACTTCCTACCTGGAAGGTCACATCCCATGATCTCCACTCTCATCCCGATCCCGGCCGGGGACCACCTCTCTGGATAGATCCGGATGTACTGGGCCACCGTCTCTTCAAAGTGACGAAGCTCTGGGGTGTCACAGTGTGTGTTCCCTTCGAAGATCTACAGTATAGTTTAAAGTATTAGATATGAAAAGGTCAATCATGCAACACATTCATGTTCACTGATCACTTTAAACTAAGTTATTTGATGTTATGTTACGTTATATAAATTTATAATGCTAAAGTTTTCTCTTAGAAAATAAATAAATAATCCTAAATGACATATTTGTCTCGTATAAGAGTGTACTGTAAAATACCAGAGTCAAACTCCTTGTATGTGCTCTCATACTTGGCAAATAAAAGTGATTCTGATTCTCTTTCACTCACCTTGGGGAGGCTAGTCTTGCTGTCCATGATGAAGTTCCACTCCTTTCCATTCAGGCTGTGCGCCACTTTGTACTTCCTAACAAACGCCCGATTGTCCGTAGTGGCGCCACTTCCTGCTTCTCCCCCTCGGGCCCCCTGGGTGATGACTCCGCGCACCATCTTGGGCAAAGCTAAGTCCACCTGCAGCGATTAGGGTTTAAATAATCGGACGGTGTTTACTGCGTTTCATGCAAAACAACACATGCTTTTGTTTATGGCGAACAATGCTTCTTGTTTCTGGCAGCTGGAAGTTTAAAGTTGGATAAACCCGACTAAAAAGCTTGTACCTGTAGCCACTCTTCTCCAGCCAGGGGCTGCGCGGGCGCAGGGAACCAGCCAGAGCGGCTGGCCACCAGACGGGCGGTGCCGGGATTCCACACCATGTCTCTGCTGGACGAGGCCGAGATCTGGGCATCGGGGAGGAGACCGGAAAGCAGGCCTTGCAGGTTGGAGCACGGAGCATCTAGCAGAAAAAAAAAAAAAGAAAAAAAAAAAAGATCATACATCATTTCGCTTAGCTCTTCCCAACGAACTGCTGCTGCACACATTCCCACCGGGGAGCTGTTAAGCTTTGCCACAGGATTGCACCGCCGGCCGCTGAGCTTTAAGAGATATACATGGATGCAACCGGAGAGGATGAAACGAGCGAAAAAACTCCAACGCTTCATGTTCGACGTGCAATTAGACCACCATTAGCGAGATAAAAGTGCGTGTTAATTCCGCCGCTGCTTTGCATTCATGCACGCCACATCTCACACTGATTTTTAAGTGTCTTTTAATGTTGTTCGCCTCATTGTTTTCCTTTTTTTTTCCTGCCCACGATGCTGCACATTTTTAAAAAATTATTTGTGTAGATGTCTCAGAAGTGAGACTCGTTGAGATACGGATGGCAAGCGGTGTAGAAAATAACTTGCCGGGGGAGTTTGTGAGAGGGAGGAATGAGGATTAAGGGGATAAGGAAAGTATAATACAAGTCGCTGGAAGGCAGGAGGGTAGAGAGTGGAAAGAGTGGGGGGAAAAAAAAAAAAAAAGGAAGAGAGGGAGACAGGGAGAAGCGGCGCAAAATGTAGAGATGAGACGCCTACAGAGGCAAACGGCGGGAGAAGGGAAGGATGGATGAGGCACAGAGGAAGAGAGAAAGGGTACGGAGGAAGGGAGCAGGGGAGATGTTAGTTGTGCTGACGGTTTAAGAGAACACAGATCAAAGTTTCATGCTGTTATGTCACTGCAAATGCAAGGGGGGGTGGGGGGTGGGGGGGGGGGGGTAAATAATGAATACCGAGGACAGGAAGTGTACATGTGCGTGTACATTTCAAAAGTTGTGCTTGCTTTCCAGGTCAGCCGCTATATTTAGAACCAGTCTGTGTGTGGTTGTACCTGCGCTGTAGGAGCTAATAGCTATTTCAATAGCAGCTGTTGAGGCTGAATTGAATCACAGTTCTGATGTAAGGGCGAACGGGGAGGCATGAATGATTGAGGAGGACTCGTTTCTCGATACGGAGGCGCTCGCGGAGCAAAGAGGAGGCATCAAAAGGAGTTTCTAAAACCATGAGAGTCGGGTGGGGGGAAAAAAAAAAAAAGGAAGGGTGCTGAGGGAGTTGGAGATGGAAAATGAGTGTGGGGAAGAAGTGGAGGAAACACTGGAAGATTAAAATGACACTGGTTCTGCCTCTGGAAGGAAGAACGCAGCTAAAGTTTCCTTAATTAGCCTGAGGGTCACGATATTTAAAAGATGGCTGAGGGACTGTGGGAGATCCTGTTTTTTCTATTGCTGAGAAAGTTAAATGTTGCTAAACTTGATCTTTTTCTAAAGGAATTTACACATTTAGTGGGGCGAAGCAGCCACTTCTTCCGTCTGTGTGAATGAGAGATCTAACCTGTAATCTGGCATCCGTACAGCTCGAAGCGGAGCGCGATGCCGTTCCTCCAGGTCTGCGGTCGGATGCGAACGAAGCGGGCCAAAACCGGCTGCGGGATGCGGTTCAGAACCACCTCGGTTGGGTCGGTGTTAGCATGGAAAATCTACAGGGGAGGAAAAAAAAGCAGAGGAGAAACAGCGGTTACTGTCAGGTGATGCACACACATCTCTTGCTTTAACACCCACCCACTGTGCACAGTTTCACACGGACAAAGCAGAGACAACCCAAACACGGATCCGGTGTCACCCGGCCCAGCTGTTGATGTGTGCTGAGGTCAGGGGTTCAGCGCCGGGAGGCTGGGAAAGCCCAGTGAAGGATGGCGAGCGCAGCCGCACACAAACACGCCGCTAGCCGACATGCCGGTGACCGTAGGAAGCTGCGGGAGACGTGACCTGACACGACCGAACACCATCGCCTGTCAGACGCAGGAAGTCTGTCCAGGTGGGCAGGATGTGAGTGAAACGCGCTTCCTGGGGCGTCCACCTTTAAGCGTCAACATTCGCTTCTTCTCCTTGAACACTACCCTTCCTTCCACTTTGCTCATAAGCATCAGGTTTAGGCTGCCGGGTCAGAGGCTAAACGTAACCACGGTGGTCGAGTTTCTTCCTGTTTTGGGTGGAAAAGTGACCTGCGATTACCCGTGGCGTGACCAAAACCAGAACTCCCAATAGGTAATTATGAATAACTTCCTCTTTTTTTTTCCCCACATCCTCTCCCCTCAGCTTTGTCTCATCACCACATCACCCAAATCCCTTCATCTCAAAACATCCATTTTCCTTTAAATCCCTCCTTTAAGACCGCACGGGTGATCTCTCTCCACAGCTCCTCCTTCACCTCCATATGCCTTTCTTCAATCTTGTTGGTGGCTACTTACTCAAAACCACACACACACACACACACACACACACAGGAAACCGCAAGAGCCCACACAAACACACATCCATCCTACACATGCAGATAAGCATAGGAAGTGTCTTTTAACTGACTGAGAGACTGTTGTGTCAGTCAGCCTATCTGTATGTGGTCGAACATCATAGCTTCAACACAATGAAAACAAGGAGGCGGATTAAAGGTTAAAGGGGTTGTTTTGAAAAAAAAAAAAAAAAATGGCACGGGATGCTCAAACGTACAAAAAGCGTGCTCTCACCGCCTGGAAATGTGATGTTTTAATCATGTTTTTATCGTAAGGAGTCTGGTCTGTGTGAGTTTAAAACATGTGAAATTCCCAAAACTCCCAAAATGATGTTCCAGCGATTCTAGAACCGGGGGAAGCATGAGTGATATGGCTTCAAAAAATCCCACTCAAAGGGGTTTTATTTGATTTCGGGCATGGCCTGATTTAATCAAGTGGAGCTGACACTGGTAATACAAAGCAGAGTGAGTGTTTGAGCAGATAAGCGGGGCTATCGCTGCCCTATCTGCTGCTGGATTGAGGATCAGCAGATGCTCTGTTTACCTAAGAGGCAAAAAAAAAAAAAAACTGCAGATCTGGGCTCTTATGGGGGTTGTGTAAACACCCACGCATGCTCCCACAAAGACGAGTGTGTGACGAAAGATCTGCCCTCGCATACAACCGGACCGTCTGGGAAACAAGGAAAGACGAAGCGGGGGAAAAAAAAAAACTGAAAAATGTCTGCTGGGAGGACAGGTGCCTTTAGAAGAAGAGTTAAAACCAGATGAAGAGAAAGGGGAGGCAAAAAGAAAAAAGGTTGAATGCAGGACGGGGGGATATTACAAAGCGATATGAGCGGAAGAATGTGGGGAAAAGGGGATTGGGAGTGGTGGCGAGTGGGAACAACGAACAGATTCATCGCTGAAACAGGAAGCGCTTCATCCCAGTATTTATCTCTTAACAAGGCAATACAGACAAATTCAGTGGAATTTCCTCAATTTTCATGTGGATTACTGGCACCGCTCAGAGTTTACTGGGAAAACAAAACACGACGGGACAAACAGAATTCAAATATCAAGACACGATACGTTGCAGATAAGCTTTCCCACCAGGACTTTGATTACTGATAAATACAAACATGCTTCAAATTACACTGAAAGACTAATTCGCAGAAACAAAAGGCATGTTTAAGCTCATATCAGGCAACTTCGGCTTCTCACAAATATCTTGTTACAATATGCCAAATCCCCACCCCTTACTCAAAAAAAAAAAAAAAAAAAAAGGGCACGAGCTTCTGCATCACAATGCTGCCAGCTGCCTTTGTCTTTTGTTTTCATCTTCGGATAAAAACTGGGAATGTGGCCAACATTACTGCCACGAAAAAGGACAAGTTGTTCAGTAAAAATCGGCTCTTAAAGGCTTTTTCTGGTGGATGAGAAGAGAGAAGTTGAAGTCCCCCTCTACTTCCTGTGTCTATTGTGAGGACACCTGAAGGGTTGATACTTAAACTCCTCAGGGTTAAAGGTTAACGACACGGGGAAGCAGATGGTTGGTGATTGACTAACTTGTTGATACCTTGGTTACTTTTTGACTAGTTACAAATGAAGCAGGCAGCTTGAAGACAGTGTCTGTACCGGCGCCGTAATCTGCCCGACGACTGGCTGACGGCTGTTCTTTCTTTTCGAGCTGCACCCTTCGCGGCGGTGAATAATTAATGTTGTCATGTTGTGTCTCGTCACTGGAAGGGTCATGAAATTATAACGAAGACCCCATTACGCACATGGCAGCGGCGAGCGGTGGTCAGACATGTTTGGGTACCATGGGTATTTTAACTATTGATGACACTTCTGAGAAGGAGGTCACCAAGAAAGGTGCGTTCGAGTAAACAAGCTTCTGTGGGGAAAACAAGTGTAGTAAAAAACAATCCTGTGTTTATCTTTAACTAGGAAGATTCTCTGGATTTTGTTAAAGGATATACCATTTGTTTTTGGGAAACGAAGCCTGAATAGACATATACCTCACAGCTTGATTTATTCACGGTTCCTTTTGTTCTCCGCTCTACGCAAACCATTATTCACTTTTCAGGTTTTTCTTCTTCTTTCCATTTTGCGCCCTTGATCCCAGTCTCTTTTTCTGTCCATTACACTTCTCATCCCCATCTCTTCCTTCACTCACTCGCCCCCCTATTCTTCTGTATGAAGATGTTGACAGTAGGAACCGGTTCCAGCTGGCTACTCTCCACAACTGAGTGTGTGTCCGTGCGCAGGTTTGACAGCAATCCTCAAACTACCTTGGTTGAAGTCTCCCACTTGGTGCAGATGTTACCAATTTTAACTGACTGTATGTGTGTTTGTGTGTGTGTGTGTGTGTTCGCATATGCAAAATTGTATTGTTTGTTATGCATAAGCATGAAAAAAGCTTGTGTGTTTGTGTAGTGTTGTGGGTCTGTGACAAAGTGATGAAGGAGAAGACAGAAATGCTGTGTGGGCTGTTTTCCCCCCCATTTTTTTCCTCTTACCCAGGTTATTTGATGAGTGAGTGAGTGTGTGTGTGTGTGTGTGTGTATGCATGACAGATTTAGCGCAAGCTCACAATACTTTTCAGTAACACATAGCTTGTTTAGCACCCGTGCTGTTGGGACTTTCGCTCACAGACGCAGACAGATGACAGTTTTTGTGTGTTTTCAATGTTAATTTGTTTGGACACACGTGTGTGTCTATGCCACAAAAAAAAAAAAACTATCTATCTGCGAGTTTGACTGTGAGATATGCAATTCCTGAGTGTGTTGGCGTCTCATCAAGTAATGAGGTGCATATGCAAAGCGTGTGACTTCAGTTAACAAGTCACATGGGTGTCAAATTGAAAAATGTGTTGCAGAGCAAAGAAAATTAGGCAGGAAAATCAGTGATATGCACACATGTACAAAGCCTGATTGTTGGTGCAGCTGCAGAGTGAAAAGCTACTGGCACTTTCTGCTTCTGGATTGACATTAAAGGTGCAGTGTGCAACAAAATTAAAGGCCAATGATGGAAAAATCTAATATTTAAAAACTGTTTATATTGGTGTCTACTGCCTTTACTTAAATTACTGTTATTTAGTTTCTTTCTTTCTATGAGAATGAGCCATTTATGTATTCTTGCTGTGGGTCCACATAGATGACAGCTGCAATTTTTTGTCACTATTTTTACTACGGTGTCTTATGAGGGACAAACAACTCTAGGTGTGGAGTGAGAACCCTCTGAGCTTTAAAACTGAAGAACTGGCTTTGTTTGATGAGAGCTACCTCAACGTTGAAGATAAATACCGCCTTAAAAAGGCCCATAGAAGAAAACAGTACACATATAAGGCTGGGCGATATAAACCAATTTTCATAATGATAATGTTTTCCTTAAACACGATATGATTTATATCTCGATATAATCATTTTTTTGGTCAAGTAAACAAAAAGACGGTTCAATTTTACGGCCTTGATGCTAAAAG
>JBBDHI010000026.1:9105619-9118569 GCA_037177115.1 Craterocephalus stercusmuscarum
CTGTTTTTATTATGTAAAGCACTTTGTGTTGCCAATGGCATGAAAAGCACTTTATAAATGAATAAAGTTTGAAGTTTGAAACAGCCACTGAGAACAAGAAGAAAAAAGTAGAAAGTCCATCTGCCTTGGACCAAAAACTGTTTATCACAACTAAACAATGGAGCAACAATTCTAGTTTTAATTTGGTGTTCAAACCTTGTACAGTTTTCACACACAAAAAAGTGCAGTATGACCAGCAGAAGAGGCAACGAGCTATTTAGCATGTTGCTCTGCATTACTTCCTATCTTTGGTTCATTGGATGATCCATTTGCTTCACCACAACCTGATTCTCAAGCGGATCAGAGTTTGAATGAGTGTTAAAACGTTTTCAAACAAACCATGTTGTGTGTGAAATGAATGAATGTGCCCTTATTCTACACCAATAACAGACGCATACATATTTACAGTGATATTGAAACAGACCTCATGGTTGCAGAGATTCCATTTAATTATAATTATGCAATTTTTCAGCAGAGGCTTAATAAATAGGCTGATATGCTTCTTAATTATAATATTAATACTAACAATTATTTTAATAACTAATGATAAATAATATAAAAATAAAATAATAAAAATAAAATGAAATAATAAAATCTGTTATTCTGGGAGATAATTAGGATTATTTTATGTAATATTTTATCTAATTAGGGTTATTTTATGTTTCCATAAATGTTGGCTCACCTGTTTTGAAGATTTCGTATCGCAGAGAGAAACCTGCCCCCTGATGGGCGTAGTCTGAGACAAATCGAATCTGGAGTGAGGGTCCGGACGAGATGATCGGCGCCGGAGCGATGTTGCTGCAGTGTCGACCCAAAACATCGGCCGTCTCGGAGGTCCCATCGCGGATCTCTATGAAGTCGTATCTGATCCAGAAAAAAAATTTAATAATTACATCTTCTGCAAGACATTTAGATAAAGATAAAAAAACAGAACTGTGGGGGGATGCAGGGGTCATTATGGGGTTATGCAACCAGTTAAGCTAATAAAAGCCAGACAGGTGTGGACCCGAGTTCCCCCCTCGGGATAAAGTTAAAGGTTCAGGAGTACAACACACCATCAAGAAACAAACAAATAAATCTGACAAACTGGTGCCGTCTCCCTTCAAACGCAGTCAGCAGATGTAGCTCCTCTGACCCAGTTTTCTTGGGACAAGGCACTCAGATTCCTTTGATGACAGCTTTGGGGGGGGGGGAACAATCCCCAAATCACTGAATATTGGATCACAGGGAGGAAAAAGGAGGGAGGGCTGTGTTTCTAACCGAACACTTTTGAGCGAGTGCCTGCGATCCTGCCAGCGGAGATGCGGGCAAATAGACGGCTGGATGGATTCATTAATAAGATGTGCTCAAACAGATAGAAAAAGCTCATGAAAAAATAAAGGAGGTGAGGGCGGGGAGATGAAAGGTGAGGACATCAGCAGCGCAGGGAGGCGAGATGGGGGCGAGAGCTAAACGGAGACAAATAAATGCGAATCCTCGTCCCTTATTAGCTTCCACATGCTTGTTCTTTCAGCTCATTGACCTTTGACTGGCCAGCTGACCCTGAACGATAAAAGCAAATTCTTAACTGTCAGGTCTCCGTGTGTGTGTGTGTGTAAGAAGGACAAAGAAAGAGCACACCTGGCTGATCCAGAATTAGCTCAAAAGCCCGTGTGTCATTCCCCTAATGTTATCGGACACAGGCAGATCAGGACTAACACACCATTGAGGCTGATCTTGGTGAGGTCAGATCTTAGAGAAGTTTAGAGATTTTTTTTAAAGGTCAGACACATTATTCTTCACTGATGCTTGCTGCAAAGTTCCTCTGCCCTGGCTCCACTAAAACATACCACAGCTTCACACAGCATCATCTTACGTTTGCTAGCTGCAGGTTTTAGCGTAATTCTGTCGTCTCTTTCATTTCTATTCGTTAGCAGCATAGACATAAATACGTAGACGCCTCCGCCGCCATCTTGGATGGGTCTTCATTAAGCGTCCAGTGCATTTATTTCTACTAGGACAGTATGCCCGACTAAAACAATCATAACTTTACCCATTTTTACCTGATTTTCACACAGTTTGGTTTGTTACAAACAGCAGAGATTAAGTTATAATACAGGACCGGTTTATTATACTTAGTATATATATACGAATATATACTATTACTATCATACCAATACTATATACTACACTTTCTATGGCATAAGCATAAATTAATTGATATTCAAAAAAGAAACGTTTGGTGGATTTGAATTTATTGTCACCATACTCATGTTTCCAGGCTGCATGCATACACATACATTGCAAGACAGAGCCTCAGTATGATGCCGTTTGCATATTTTAACATGTCTTGTAAAGTATACAATTAATCTACACTCAACTATCATAAAACCAAAGCACCATAAAGCCTTAAAAATGTGGGCAATCCTATTACAATAAGGGACAAAATATTTGTTTTCTCTTCTGCTAAAACCATTGGAAGAGAATAGTTTTGGACAACTTCTTGCATCTATGGTTAGCATCCTGGGGCTGACGCAGTGTTTGAAGCAGGTTTCTATACGTTTCATTGCAACGCTGCTCTCCTCATGCAAGCTTTTAGACGTAGTCGTCACTTTTCTCTGCCTCGTTTTGAAGCTGCAGGTCTACAATTCCCCACTAAATAAGTGTTTTGATGTGTTTCATGTCGCGCAGCAGCGGATAATTTCCTTGTAATTTTGGTCTCCATGATATCATCCTTGTTCCTTTCCAAGTATGTCTCTTCATTGCATGTTGCTTTCAACTGCATCGCGACAGGAGACCCCCCCCCCCCTGCAAAAACATACAGGCATCTGAATTACAAACACTCCTCTGAATTAGTTCACGTGAGGAAGCTGTCAAATAACAACAGGGTCGCTGTTGTCTCACTAATTAGTGTGATGGGCTGTTTGGTGGGGGCGGGGGGGACAGTATCAAAGCTGTCTTTTGGTTTTTAACTCAGCATCTTGCTAATATTCCAAACAAGAAACCACCTTTTCTTACAGCCAATCATCTCAGGCTGTGGCTGCTTGTGGCATCCAAGCACTAAGATGGCTTTTGTGCTTGTCAGCTTGAAATAAAACCTGGATTAAGTAGTCTGTAAGCCTCTTTTTTGGGGGCTATCTCATTCCTGCAGTGTATTGATTCCTATACTGAGCATGCAGCCTAAGACTACTGATCAAGGGATAATCCCGCCACATTAATCCGGGACAGAGCGCCATATGCACAGGTGAGAATCAAAGCACGAAATGCAACTTTCAAGCATCTGAAGAAACATTTTAAGCCAAATCTAAAGATCCAGGCTACAAGTGAGATGCTTCTTGCTTCCACTGGATAAATTTACTGGCACTCAGCTCACTTTCCACCGGTGTAATTTAGCTTTACAGTGGCAGAGAGCTGTAATTTACCTGCGTTCAGAATGCAATAAAACATACCACTCCTGGTCAGTTTTTTAGCATCTGATGGCTGAGCCTGAAAAGCTTCCATGCGAGTCGGTCTAGAAGCAGTTGTCCAATAGTATTATACATGTCTTGCTTGTAATCCAGTATTACAGAGGCGATCGAGGGCTTTAGTGCCAGGCTGCCACAATGAGTCAGGAGAGCCGACGCTGTACGGCTGGAACTGACACACACTTAGGGAAAACACACGCTCAGAAATGTGTCAACAAAACGCACGCGTACATCGACGGACATGTACACACAGGGAGATATGGGCAAACACGGGCGTGCGCGTCCACACCCGGCGCCGTATCGCCAACGCGGAGGATAAAAGGCCTGTGAAAGAGCTGAGAGCCTAATTAGGTTTTAATTGATTTTGGAGTGGGTCTCTATCCTTCTTTCTGCCTCCCTCTCTCCTGTTGTGGATTAGCGTCAGCGAGTGAGTGTTCCTCAGATGTGATTATTGACCTGTTCGCTCAGCCTCTCCCTCGGCTCTGATGAATACATGCATGAGGGCTTGACGTGTGAGAGCCCACCGTCTACAAAAGAAAAAAAAAGCACACTTGAACGCATTCCAGGACATTGCACACAAATCATTTGCACATGCGCACCCGTGAAGACACACACATCCACATTAAGCAGCACTCGCGCGGCCCATATCCAGATTCCATTAGGGGCTTGTTTTGAACCAAACTCCGCCTTTTTCTGTCCGACACCATCCATTCCCGGCTCTCTGTCTGTCTGGCGGCCCGTCTGGGTTTGCGCGACCGACCCCGTGTTTAAGGAGCCATAATAAGGCAGCAGTTACACCCTCCCCTCTCGCTTCCCCTTCAGGGAATAGCTGGAACAGAGGGAGAGGGGTTAAGGAAACTAAAAACCCTCAAGGGCCAGTAATTCTGCACTGGTCCAGACATGTCTTCTCTTCCCCTCCTCTCATATATCACGCCGTCCCTGCGTCAAAGCGACTAATTGCCTTTCACACCGTTGTTGTTTGCCAGCAATCAGGGACGTTTCCTGCCGGCAGCGGCGCCTCTCTGCAGCATAAATGCATCATATATACAGCCTCAGAGTTGTGGTCACTCAGTACTTTAAATCCCAATCAGCTGGATTATTCCTGACTGATGTTCATTAAAAACCACATATTTAAATATATATGCGGTATAATCCCCCCTTGTTGTTACCTTTCTCTTTCATCTTCCGCCGCTAAAGATCCAATCTGGATGGGATGTTTTATTTATTTAAACATAAACAGCTAAATAAACTCATGAAGCATTCAGCGGGAACTTTAATATTACATAAAAGATTCACTTAAATTTGTATTGGGTGAGTCACGGCTGTCTGGTTTATTTTGTTTATGCTGATAAAAGAGCAACAGCTGTTCTTGAATATCTGCAAACCAAACTTGGCTGCAGTCAGACACTTGGGGCTTTCAGCTGAGATGATTTTCCTCTCCGCTGCGTTGTGGGGGGATTTTTTTTCCACTCTTGGAGCACAGAAACCCACCAAATCCCGATCTGGTAAACAATGAAGAGTCTGTCGCTTCTTTCATCTCCCTGTTGATGACTTAGAGAGGCAGAAGCAGAAATTACACACCCAGATCTTCGCATATCCGAGCGCACATGCACACACACACGCATACGCCGCCCTCTCCTCCCAGCCTCAAAAGGGGACTCTAATAAACCATAAGTGCCTCTGAAATATTAACTAGATGCTGCGAGCAAAATCCCAGCAGATCTGCAGGGCCTGCCATCTTCAATCTAGCCCCAAAACAAATAGCACTTCTTCTCTTCGCCGTCTCCTCATGCCTCGCTGCTCTCCTCTGCTGTCCATCACTGATTCATGCTTACAGATGAGTGGGGCCGAACCGCTGACCACAGGCCGTCTAGACTCGGCCCCAGACCTTCTAGAGCAGCATCGATCGGATAACATCAATCTGAACCCGTCGTCCGTGCTGGAGCAGTAACCCCTGCTGCCCCGACCGGCATGAATTTTAACTCTTTAAACTCAGTTTTTTTTCTTTTTCCCTTTAAAAATGCAACACACAGATCTCAGGTCACTCAAGACAGCCACAGCTGCCACATTATCAGGCTAAAATAATGTAAAATATTGGCATTACAACAAGAAAAACTTCTTTTTTGTTTTGCCATTTGCATTTATTTATGCTTCTATCTGCCAAGTATCTCCACAAAACCAGCTTCAACACAGCTCGTTTTTGGCGCCGACATGCATAAACAACGTCTTCTCTGCTTTATTCCAAACACAGAAAACTATTTTTTTTGTTCTTTTCAGACAAACATAAACCTTCTGCTTGCTTTTTGATCTTTGGATGCTCCTGGTAGGACATTGCCATCAATTTAAGCAACTTAGTTTGACAGGAAAGTGCTTCTTTAGCATTTCTGGGTCATGATAGAGGTCTCAGCAACAAGGTGGTGATAATCTTTGTTCTTTAAGAAAATGCGATAAATCGTGGATTGTTAGGGGTGTTTTCTGGCAGATCACCAATCTTTTAAAAAATCTGACCTGCCGATACGGATTTTTTGTTAAAATCGACATGACAGCTTACATCTTCAATGTAGCAATTTTGTTTTATTGAAAAACAAACAATACCCATACTACAATGCAAACGGCACAAGCTAGTTTTCTAAAGATAAAGACTAAAAGCTTTGAGCATTGCTGTCCACATAACAAAATTATCGGTTCCCTTAGTCACATTTTAATCTTATAAACACAAAACTAGCTCAACAGGTTGAATTTAAGATCGCTTTCACATCCATCCCCCAAAATCAAGGAAATCGGGGCCGATAGGTTGGCCAGCCGATAAATCGGTTCACCCCTACTTTATCATACAGAGAGAGTTAATAAACTCTACATTTTTTGCTTGATTGTGAACCTCCGGATCATGATTTGAAAGCCTGGAAAATCTCTGTGGATCACCTAAAGAGAAAACTATTGATCACAACTGACCTCACACAGTCACACGCTACTATTCCTGAGAAATTATAAGCAGAAATCGCTCCAGGGTGCCGGAGGTTTAAGGGTTAACTGAGCTTTTGTGATGAAGTATGCAAGTGTGATTAAGCTTTCTCTTGAACCAGCTGCAGTTGGACCACATTCTGGACTAATCATGCTGCTGAATTTCCACAGCAATTGATCACAGCGAGTAATTCAAACATATTGTACCTCCCGCTTATTTTCTCATCATTCAGGGCTGCAGATGCAGCGACTGCTGGATGCTGATGACCATGATCGTGTCCTAAATGTAGGCCAAGTGCCAGATATCGACAGATCGGCTCCTGAACAACTCCCTTTAGTCATGACCTCAGGGAATTCATCTCTCTCCTCTTTCACCCTGCACCATCCTCAATCAAAACTCCTCCTCTTCATCCCGTCTTTGTCATCTCTCCCTCTGGCTATTGCTGATCATCTATAGATTTCCCATTACAAGCGGAATACAGACATTGATCCCAGACCCCTCTGCCCCCTCGGAACATAAGCAAGGACGGCGATATCACACAAAGAAGCGCACGCACATCCATGCAAACAGAGTTATGAGTTGGTGACGCCTCTCAGTATGAGCAGGCATGACACATGCCGAGGATTTACAGCTGTGTGTGTGTTTGTGCCTGCATGTCTGTGTATGGAGTTATGAAGTTATATCATCAAATCTTCCCACCTCGGGCAGAGTTCAATAACAAATAACCAAATAAAAGGGAGAAAATAAAACCCTCCAAGGTGGGAGAAATGGATCTTCTTGGATGAGTGTGTGTGTGTGAGAGAGAGAAATTCTGCCTGTTTCAATGTTTAATTTGAGGGTGAAATTAAAGCAGATCCTCCCCAGGCTCGGGGAGAGGGAGGATGATATAACTAAGGAAGAAAAGAGGCGGATCAAGAGACTATGGCTAAAGAGAAACAGAAAAATAAAGTGAAGTTATTTTCCTACACCTCCAGCCCGTCTCTCTCTCGCTTCCCCAGCAGCTCCTGGTATATCACTAGGTAGCATCCTGGGGCTCGGTGATGGCAGATTGCATTAGAGATATGGGCCTGATATTTCATCTAGCCTTTATTACATTTAGCTCGCATCAATCGGCTGGCAGCCTGGAGGTAAGAGCTATTTGGCACACGGCCGGGCTCCCCCTGAAATGAAATCCTGAATTAAAGTGCCACCTCAGACGTGGAGCGCCTGCACGAGGCTGCCGATTTGATTGCTGCAGCACAGCCGCGGTTCGGCCGCGTCCGAGTGCTGACTGCGAGAACTCACCGAGGGAAAATCACCATATATTAGCCCCAGTTCAGAACCCTTGCCTGGGCTGACCCATCACTTTTTTTTTTGTTTTTATGAAGGCCTAAAGTGCCCCGGGAGGAGGCATGATGGCTGATGAGCACTCTCACACACTGACAGGTTGCGTGCATCTTTATCTAAGCACATGCTCTTTTTTTGCTATCTTTAAGACTTTGGTATCACCATCAGCAGCCTGCATCTTCCAGGAAACGCCGCTCTGGTCTGGCCCTTTAAATCCCCAACCTTCACGCAGGTTTCCAGCCCCGACCGAGACGCTGAACCCCTCACCTTTGCGCCCTTAGCGCTACGGGAGCTGGATCAATTCAGGTAGAAAGCATAAAACAGGATGGAGACAGGAATGATATCGAACTGTTGTGCTTTCTGTTTTTATTCCACTTATTCTTGCAGACATTTCAGCGCCACAAAGAGAAACGATTCACCAGCGAAACACAGAACATTAGTGTTAGAGGTTATGCATAAATAAGCGTCGGTGTGATTCCCCGGTTCTGTAATGGGCCTATAAAGTGGGGATTATCCGAGGCTGGATGGATAGAGGGATGGAGGGAGAAGGCAAACAGAGGCTTATCTTCGAGTTGCTCACATCCAAACGCCCACGCATACATGCATTCGGTCATACATGCGGGATGAAGGGAGAATGAGTGGGAGTGTGTTAGAGGGCAGGAAGAGGCCTCCGTCCCTCCAGGCGAGTGTAAAAGCAAAAAAAAAACTATCCCAATAAAACTGTCTGTGGAGAAGATGGAAAAAAAAAGGGAGCATTTTTTTAAGTTTCTGCCTCCTCCTCCTCCACCTCCTTCAGCCTCTGGCGGTGAGAAACCGCTTGACACACTGCTTATCAACAGCTGAGCCATGCCTCTCCCAACCGCTGCAGCGGGAAGTTCGCCGCGCCGCAGAGTTTACACTGTCACGCTGGTGTTAAAGCCGACTAACATATTGCAAAAGAGATAATTATGCACCATTTTGCCGTTGACAAAGGAGGGGGGGGGGGAAGAAGAAAAAGAAAAAGTGACAAAAAGCGCGGAGACATCAAAATAACATTTTCTGTTGGCTGCTTCAAACCTGACACAGCTGCGTGAAAAGAGCTGACAATCACCACAAAAGCCTTTCACCAGAGCAGCTATTGATGCTGGTGCAAGTAACATTTTTCTCCCGGTCATATTTGTCAGCGAACACCCATCTGGAGTTATTAATTCTGGAATATACAGAGGAAAAGAGGCTGGGGAGAAATAAATGGCCCTAATTGGGAACATCATTTTCGACGGATCTCGTCTGTGTTCATTTAAAAAAATAAAAGGACTTAGTCCGAACGCGCAGATGTGAGACATTCTCCCCGACCTGGTTGTGTAAAGCTGGATTAAACAATGGAGTTCTTCTCCTCTGAGGTCAAAGACAATAGAGGAGCATATGATTTGGATTATTCATGTCTCTGAGAAAGGAAACTGACCAACGCAGTTACATCCAGATAAACAGCTGGCTCTCATTGCCTTCTCCTGCTTTTCAACCCCTCCCTGTTTAAAGTCTTTATTCACCCTGACCGCCCCCTAAATATTCCACCCTCTTCTGCCCTTTCATCCTGTCTGGATTTCTCCTCTCCTACTGCCCTGCATGCCCAAATTCAGACACACACATTCTGAACGCCGCTTGGCATTTCATTATCAGATAGTCTTGATAATGTCAGGCAGATATTTCTGAACATTTCGGCTTCTAAACATCATAAAAGAAAGATATAATCAGGCATGTGGCGTATTTTTTGGCCTCCATCACCAAATTAAAAAAGAGGAAAGACACATGTACCGTTTACTTCACGTATGATATGAATCATTCTTTCCATTCCTCTTTTACTCAGACTTGTTTTGCTAATTTTGTGAAAAAAGTAAGATTCAGGCACCAAAAAGAGCAAAATGTCTTCTTAAAGGCTGAGGTTTGCTGTTGGAGTAGCCATGCCCTTGAGCAAAGAATTCAACCTGGTACTTGGGCCTAAAGAGGCCTTCAAAACGGCCAAAGCTGCAACAAAAAAAACGTGGTTTTGCTCGTCAGCATCCAGGGTGAAAGGAGTGCAACGGTGTGAAAGCCCAACAGAAAATCCCAGCCATGCTTTCACAGAAAACTTATAATTAAACTCTCTTTTGCAAATGACCTGTTGTGGTCGAAATAAGGAAAACGCCTCAACAGCTCGGGAAACAAATGGTTTTTCCAACTATGATCATCAATCGGCTGGAATAATAGACGTTAGCGTTGGGACGGAAGGGATCTTACTTGCAGTCGAGCCTTTCGATCTCAAAGTGAGGGTTGAAGTTGAGGACTATGCGCTGCGAGGGCTCCGGCGCTGTGATGATCCAGTGGCAGTTCTGGTGAGGAGGGTACTCCAGAGGGTAACCGGGCGAGGTGATGTAACCGGCCTCGGTGGCATCCAACACACCTCCACACTCTGGCGTTTTGTGGGGAGGACAGAAACAACAGAAGGTTAGACACCATGAAAAAAAGACTAAATCCAGACATTTCTGAGCATTTCTACATCCTGTCATTTAAATAGCAGCCGTCAAACCCAATAAATCCCAATAAATGCAAATGGAACTGCAGCTCTTTAATCTACCTTGTTTCTCCATATGAAGATGTGATGAGCAACAAATGAACAGTAAAAACAAAGAAACCAATTTAGGCCGCCAGTTAGGAGCAAATTGGAAAAACTTCTCCATTGTGAGAGCGGGCCCCGCATGGGTGAGCTATAAAAACAATAAAAGATCATCATTGTGCACACACGCAGGCAAACACACACGCAGGCTTTTCTTTCGCCGCCTCTTCCACACCCAGGCTCTTATCTCCCTCCTTCTCCGCTGGGAGCGCTCCTCCAAGTGTAATTGTTGCTCTGGCAAGCCAATCTGCAAACATTAGGACACATTCCCCGATCCTATCGCGCTCTCCCAGGAACAATAGCCTGCCAATGGCGTCGCTCAGCAGGCTTAGACAGGAAGTGACACGCAGACGGCCTGTCTAGCGGGGTTCTGCGGGTCACCCCGACTCTGTAATGAGACGCTAACGCTGCAACAAAGGCCCCATTCTCTGCTTGCACCCCGACGGCTGCAGCAGCTCTCGCGCTTTGCGTTATCTCTCACAAACACGCTAAATGAATAAACTCACATGCTCGTACAAAAGGAGCATGTATGTGTGTGTTTTACATGCCACGCACATTTTTTATAGGCTAAATCTTATTGTCATAGCTTTAAAACATATTCTCCATGACAACTGCATGTTCATGTCAGGTAGAGATGGGATTTATGGCTCTCTGGAGGGAGCTAGATCTTTTGGATTGGTTCAGTTCAAAGAGTCATTCAAAAGACTGGCTCATTATTAAATAATCACTGGTATAGACACCCTACCAATACATGCTCTGTTGTTGGGAATTATTCAAAAATATCTTAATCCTAAATTTCTAGGGGCGTGAATCATGCAGCAACTCACGATTCAATTAACGATTTGATTCTCAATTCAAACTGATCGTAATTCACATTTAATCCTCATTCAATAACAAAACGTGCTGATTAACTCCGTTCCTCTATAAGCCAGAAACAGCTCTGAGAAATTGTTTTGTTCGTTGAAAGAAAACTGAGCATTTTCATCAAAAAACGGTTTAAACTTAGCTAACATGGCAAAGTTCAACACGTCTTTGTCACTTAGCAGCAGCTTTGAAAGTAGGTAGGCTAATAATTTTTAGCCTTTTAAAAAAAAATTATTCTGAATCTTGATGAACAAGAATCTTAATTCCGATTAAGAACGATTAAGATTAAGAAATTATTTTTTACCATCCCTATAAATTTTACATTTTAAAGATAGAAAAAAAAACTGCTGTAAAATATATTTTTAGAAAATATAGGAAAAAAACAACATACCATGGATTAAACCTGAGCAACATCAGAACAAATCTCAACTCATAATATTTATTTCCATAAAATACTTCAATAATCAAATCAGGAAGACATAATATACATAAAACGTAAAAACAGCTTTAACTTCAGCTGCTCCCCAGAGAGCTGCTTTGTGATGCATTCAAGTGAATGCAGAGTGTCGGACATCAGAGCTCCATGTCACTTTTGTGAAGACGGCATGGCTAATTTGTATATAAAAATGAACTGATATCAAGCAAACTGTGACTCGGTTTACATCGTTCATTCAAAAGAGCCGTTCAGAAGAATCGATTTGTTCTTGAACATCACATTTGTAGTGTCAGGGTGTGTTTAGTGCTCCAGTGGGATCACTAAATGTAATGAACTTTATATTGAGCTTCCACAATATTGTTGCATGACCAGTGAAGGAAGACGTCACACGCAGGGAGGAATGTGTGACGAGCTTATAACGCATAAGGATTAACCAGCCAGCCTGTAAAATGAATCCTGCTGACATAAATGGGTTATCTCTCTCTTATTCTTTCAATTTTGGAGAAAAACACAATAAGGATGTGATGGGAAAAAAACCAAAACAAGCAACAAAGGCTTGAAGTGTAATAGACCCTTCAAGTGTTGACATTTCCGCCGCCTATTGTGCTTAAAAGGCGCACTTAAGATTCTCTGACATTTGATAGAGCTGCAGCGGCTTCCTTAGTTTGTTATAGGCCTACTGAGGAGAGGAGCGACGCCTACGCTCGCGCATCGGCCACGCACAGCTGACGGGGATTTCAGGCGAGTGCGTGACTTTAGCTTCCCACAGATGAGCTACTGGGAAGAAAAAAAATACATATATACATAAGACACGTACAGGTTTGGCCCCAAATATTGCACAGGATGGCGCTCCCATGCATGCATTAACACACACCCACACAGCTGCTGCTGCATGTTCAAACGGCCGCCCACGCTCCCGCACCTCTTTGAGGGCCTGTCAATCACAAGGGCCGGCACAGGTGGAAAAAACAGCGAGCTGAAAATGTTCAGAAAGATAGTAGAGATGGGAAAGAATGACTGGAGCAGACAGAAAACCACACACACACACACAAACATCTCTTTATCTGCGGTAACTGTGCAGACAGACGGCCATTGTTGAGACGCCTATAGAGGGAACGGTGTGCAGGAGGCTATCGGTGTGCCGAGCCTCAGCAGATTAAGCCCTTTGGGGAGAAATCCTGCAGCCTCGACACTTTTTCCCTGAGCTGTCCATTCAATGGCCTCAGAGGAGAGAGAGAGAGAGAGAGAGAG
>JBBDHI010000026.1:9405978-9419645 GCA_037177115.1 Craterocephalus stercusmuscarum
TGATTGGCTGATTGGAAATTAAGTGTTAATGAGCAGTTGGACAGGTGTACCTAATAAAGTGGCCGGTGAGTGTATATATATATATATATATATATATATTGCACAGAATCTTCCTATATGCTGATATGAGTCCTGGAGGACTTTATGAAGCGATGTGAACAAACAGCTGCAGTGGAAGATTTATGATGATGCATAACTAGTCTATTCTTATATGTGAGGAAAACTGTTCCTCTCAGCGTTTTAAACAGGCTTGCTGCTGCAGCATGAACACATTTGGGGATCTTTTTGCTTAATGATGCTGGGACCACCTTCAATCCGTCTATTACTCAGGCTTCCTGATTAGTAAAATGCCCATCAAAGTCATAGTTGGAGTAAAAGGCCCAGGTGATCTCTCTACAATCAATCAAATTGACTGCCCCACAATGAAAGGTTCTTACGCGCACACACACACACACACACACACATACAGAGTCCCTTTTTCTACTGAGCTTTGTGTCAGCCATAAGCTCTCTCCATTAAAGCTGTGCTGCATTAAGCATTTGGGTTAAAAGCTTTCATAATCAGGTGTGTTCGGATTTGGAGTAGAGAGATTTCCAAGATCAATACCGTCCTTGACGAGAGAGCTTTGGCCACTTTGTCCAGGTGTGTGTGCTGTGTTGTGCTGTGCTCTGCCCGTGTGTGAGCGAAAAAAGACCTCAAGAGTGTGAGATTCGGCCCTCCTGAGTGTGTCTGTGTGTCTTGCATTCGCTCCGTCTGGGTGGCTGTTTACCGTTTTCTGTCTGCAGGGGCAAACAGCTCCCAACTGCGCTCTTTTTTTTTTTCTCCGTTTGAGAGAAACTAACATTGGTGTCCTGCAGATACTGCGGTTGTTTTTCTGCCTGACGCCTCCTCAGTTGATCCCGAGGTCCACTCCACACACTGCTACTGCAACAAATGTAGAGTCAGAACACGTTAATGAGCTCCGTGCACACATAAACGTCCGCTTTGGTTTCTCTTTGCACAAAGGGGGTGCGTTTGAAATACATTTCTATGCTGGGATGTGTGACTTTATACGCTACCCGGCGATAAGCCTTGTATTCAGTTTCTTTCTTTTGCAAATGAGATGAGACTTTTTCTTTCAAATGAGCAACGTTTGCTCTTATTAATCCAAAAAGGAAAATGTCTCAAAAAATTCCCCATTTTGTAAATTACATTCCTCATTTTCAACCTCATCATCTCAGACTAATATAACTAGAAAAATGTCTTGTTTAGTGGATATTCCTGCAGCTTCTACTGTATTTATACACGTGTATTTATACATGTGTGTTGTGCATTTGTTTGCAAGTGAGTGGGTGTTCAGGGACTTTTAGAAAAGTATGCCAGCAGCAGCATTTTTACAAATGCCTCCTCTGCATGAGGATCAATATGTTAGGCCTTGGGGAGTTAAGCTTGACCTGTGTGAGCAGTTTTTCATAATCATTGGTGTCTTGAAAAGGCTGTTTTTCCTCCAGCATGCATTGTTTTGTTTTCACTTCTCCTGATTTAAAATGAAAGATTAACAAGCTATGTTGACAGCTATAAAAACCTAATTGAGACGATTTGCTTGGCTGACTGTAGAGAATACAAGCAGGAAGACTTTATTGTTAGTCTGCCTTCCAGTCCTGGTCAATTTCAAAATTGTTCAAATCATGTAGACTTAACACGATCAAATGGCAAATAGTAGCCAAAAGTTTTTCCAATTATGGGACAGTAAATTCAGTCTAAGAGGAACATACATAATTTAAAAACTAGCTGTGAGAACGAACACTAAACTTCACTGTATCTCTACTAGAAGGGTTCAATTATGGAAAAGCAGCGGGAAGAAATAAAAACATGTCAGACAATAGACAGAATTAATCAAAGGATAAAAAATGATGTAATTAAAAGATACAAAACAACAGATAAGACTTATTGAAAGTGACATATATTGTGTATTATGATTTATTATGATAAGGTATTATTATCATTGTATGGTATAGTTTGTAATGGTAATTAATATTTTGATTACGTTACTATTGAGAAAAGGGTTTTGGGCTATTTTCCTTCATTCTAAATCCTTTTTTTAACCTTTTGAAAGCTTCAATTCTGTGTATGTAATCTTCTTTTTTAGTTTAAAATAGTTCAAAATGTAAAATACGAAAAGAATCAAATAAACTAGATATAAATACATTATGCCAAAGGTCTGCATCTGAATAAACTATGATGCCTTTATTCCCAACAGCATTCCAGTGAAGCAGGCCTTGGCCCTGACAGAGCAGTCTGCCATGGCTATGTTCATTGTTCACGCGCTCAATAGGCAGCACATGGCGTGGGCAGCAGTCAGTAGGGCTAAATTTGTGCCTCTCTGCTCATTCCAGGGATATTTGTGACTTGCTCCTTGTTGACTCGTCGCACTCCTTGCTGACAACGGGTCTCTGTGTCACAGCTGCTAAAGCCCAGCCACCTGTATTCAATTAGGCTGCAAAATGACAGGGATGTGCATGCTTCTCTGCAAAACCGATGATGGGCTGATTTTTCTGTTGATGCTGATTTGATCAGACTTGAAATTATATCATACAGACAATTTTATGCAAGGTTGAAGAGATTAGAGATCTCTCTTACATCGGTACATCTTAATCTTTTTTTTTTTTTTTTTTTACAAAATGTTTAATACTAAAATTAAACATATTAGAGAACTGAAAACAACAATCTAGATTAAGTGTCTCAGTGGATGAATTACAATATGTTTCATCAGATGTCACTGGTTCATAAATCGCTGGCCACATCTCTCCCCTAGGGAGATTCACTGTTGTTTCCTAGGTAACAGCTACACTCCCCCCCTCAAAAAAGAAAAGAAAAAAACGCATCCACAGACACACATAAATACACCCCATCCGTACCCGTCTCTGGTCTCCGGACTGTACCACATTCATTATAGGTAGGAACTATCTTGTAATCGGTATATAACTGGATTCTTACACTAAACCCAACAACTTATCCAAGTAAATTATAACTATATTTACTTTTTCTTTTACTAACATATTTAACTGGTTTCAGCTGTTGCGGATTGATAAACTATTAACCTCTGGACCGTAGTAATAACCCCCCCGCACTAGAGAAGCACAGTCAACTTTCCTTCGAACTGTCAAAATCGCTTGTTGCTTCCTACCCTAGCCTTAAAAGTAGTTAGCGAGCTAGCGTGTAGCGTCTAATAGCGCTTCAGCAAAGCCTATTAAGCGAGTGAAAAAGTTTGCCGCTGAGGAAAAACAGTGGTAAGCGTTAGCTGGAGACCGTTTCCGCCGTCCTGTGCTGACCTGCGAGGCTCTTTCCTGAAAGCGACAGCGCTCCGGAGACGCGTCGGTGGCGGCTGAAGTGCAGCTGGATGTGACAGGTTCGTCATCAGGTAGGCTGCAGGTAGTTAGCTTAGCGGGCAACATTAGCATCTTTTCGCTACTTGTTCACGCTCGTAATGGCGTTATTGAAACGTAATAACCCCAGTGATAGCATGGGTGACTAAAACGCTCTCGATAACGCTTCTTTTAGTATCTTGAAACGTAATTTGGGATTGGCTGGTTTGCTACGCTAGCTCCTAGTCTGTATCCAGACAGCTAGTGAAAAGAAGTGAGAGCAGTTTGATTGATACACAGTTGGATGCGGAAGCCTTGCTGTTTTATCCATGTAGCTCTCCAGCTTTTTCACTTGCGGTATCCGGGACATAGGTGACTGATGACCTGATAAAACGAGGAAACGTTTAATAAGGGATTTCACATATTTTATCAGTTCGTGTTTTTATTAAGCAGCTGCATTTCAATGAGCAAACTATTGTTCTAAACATGCAATACATTGTTATAATTAAAATAAAGCAGCTTTACTAAAACACATGAGGAGAGACATTTTAATCTACAGCTACCTGCATCTGGGAGAGGTTAAGTTTTTTTATGGCTTGCTGCCTTATTCATGTGCAATAAATGGGCCTAAAATGTAAAGCAACAGCTCAGAAATGAATTAGACCAATGAAAATCCAGTGAAACAAGGAGCTGGAATTATTCTTAAATGACCATGAACATAACATATACCAAATAAAGTGGATTTAGGCATGAAATATGTTGTTTTATGAAGGCTGTTACCCTCTTGATTGTTAGAAATTGAAACACTGTTTAACCAGAATTGTAGATTTTAGTCAGATATGGTCAAATTAGCCTGGAATCTGCCTCTGCAACAAACACTGAAGGCAGTATTTACCTGTGCATCCACTGGAGAAATTATTTATGCTCAATTATCTTGTTGACTTACAGTATGGATGACAGGCCAGAATTGCCTTCAAGCTGAAGGAAGCACAACTCTTTTGGTGCTTGATATTTGATTACAGCTAATAATAGAAAAAGACAGCTGCCGTTTCATTGATCTGTCTTCAGTGCCCTATTTCTGAGCCCTGTTTTTTTTTCCTCTTTTTCTCCCTCCCCTGTCATGTGGAACTATCCGGCACCCAGTCGTTTTTCAGGCAATTTTAGTTTTAATTTCCTTTAATTGGCTATTGTCTCAGAATCCGCCTTTTGTATTTGAAAATGAAGCCGCTTTGGGCAACAGAATCCTAAATCTGGATGTGTGTGAGGCAGGGAAGTCGCTTGGGGTCAAGCAGGACAGGGATAATAAGAGGGGAGGGATACCATGTGGGTAGGAAGTAGGTGGGCTTGTTTGTCTGCCAAGCTTTTGTTTGTTTTCCTGTCGAACAAATCTATTTAGAAGATGGGCTATATAAGGTCTGCCAGTGAAAATGAGCAGCAACTGTACAGTTTTGGACAGTTATACTGTAACGTGGCCATTAAGAATTTAATTGCAATCCAATAAGAGATTTATAAGCTTGATTTTTCTTTTTTTTGTGTGCATACCATTAAATTTTTTACTTTTATTCACACTATTTCTCCTGGTTCAATCTCTTAAAACGAGCGCACAATACAGTGAATCTGTGAGACTACTTTCACTGCCGCTGTAAGGTGACACCTTTGCTTATGACAAAGGCTGATATTCCCCGCCTCCCTCTTCATGCCTCATGCATTCGCAGGGTGCTTGTTATTTCCCTACAAGTGCCCTGATGCTTAAAATGACGTCACCGTCACTCGTCAAGGTGGACACGTTTCCATGCCGGAGAGATTATTTGATGCTTTGCAAGTGCAGCGTATAGCCATTTAGGCATAATTGGGTGGTAAATAAGTTCGTTTATCATCAAACTGCAAAGCGTGTTTATTCTCATTGATGTCAACGAAACACCCAGGCTGCCGCGTCATTCACAACCTTTGTATGAGGCAGAGAGAGAGAGAGAGAGAGAGAGACAGACGGTACAGCTGTTCTATTGAATCTGGATCGAAAAGTCATGAAGCTGGATCTCTGACTCATCAGTTCTGTGACGCTCCGGTTTCACGGCTCATATGATGCCAACCGGCATGTCATCAGCCGGGCGGAGGGGGGGGGGGGGGGAGGAGAACGAGGACTGACCAAGACCTCCCAACCCCCAGCTTTTTGCCTTTTCTTTTTTTTCACACACACACATCAAATTCTGATGCAGTAGCAGTAAAAGGAATGTCCACTACCGTGTAATTTTCCAGTCTAGAGAGCTGGCGGGAACGTAGAAATACGCACAAGCGAGGGATGTAGTGGAGGACAAGAGAAAGGTGCTTAAGAGAGGTGAAGGAGAGGAGTGTCTGGCTGGTGGGCGGATGAGTTTAGAGGACGGATGCTGAGAGGGAGGTAGAGGAGAACCATGAGGAGGGGGGGATGTGTGGTGCTCCCGCTTCCTGGGGGGATGGTGTTAAATGATGATAGAACATAGACAAGGACAGTGCTGATCTTCACTATGCAGCTGCTGCAACACTTTTCATTACCGCTCCCTGTTTTTTTTCTAAATATATCCCCTCTTTATTAGCATTTAGATATTAATCGTGTTCACCAGAATGCATTAAGATTACTAATAAGATAGCAGAGCAGAGCGGGGCAGGAAATTGGGGAAATACCTTTAAAGATCAGTATTCAGGGGCTGTTACTGTAAGCGCAGTATTTGCCCCATCAGTCGTTCACTCTGTTCCAATGGAGAGGCACGGAAAGCCGGGATTCAAAGTAGCTGCCGTTTCATTGGCTGGAGCTGTTAAGAGGCAGGTCTTTGCCACAGGCTGGTGGGCAGGAAGGGGTTGGCTTTAGGGGTGTGTGCATGACTGGAAGTGTTTGAGCCAAATAGTTTGAGTAGACAGTCTTCTGCTTCCTGCCTGCCCGCCCGCCTCGCTCGCTTGCTCTGTGGCTGAGAGGGAGACATTGAGAGAAAATCCCTGTCTAGGCGAGGACCTCTGGCTGCAGCACTCGGCAGCTCGCGAGGAATGACAACAGTTCACATGGTCATTAACTCCACTCGCTGAGGCTGGAGGGAGAGCCGCGCTGTAGCTCAGTGGCACAGAAGCACCGGTTGCCTCCCGTGTTCGGGGACGAGATAGAGGCACGCAGCGTAGCCCCCCCCGGACCCGGTGATACGAGGTGGGAAAAGAACTGTTGTTTTTTTTTGTTTTTTTTTTTTGCTGTGTTTTTTCTTCCTTTTTTATAGATTTTTTTTTTCCAGGAGTTTTGCTGCAGTGTGCTGCATACCAGTCTGGGTGGGGAGGGACTTGAGGGAATGTTTTATCTGTATGAGAGAAAGAGTGCGAGGCAGAAAACAAGGGCAGGGAAATATGTGGAGGGATGGATAAATGCACAGTAACTTTTCCTCTCTGAAATGGACTTTCTCTTTCCACAGCAGTTGACTTTTTTTTTTGCCACATGAGCTACATATTTTTCACTGTCTTGTGAAAAGAATGTAGTGTCATGTGGGTTTTACAAAGTTTTTACTCACAACTCTGGTGCAGAAGGCTAGCTACCAAGCAGAATCCGGATCTGATGTTTTGGCTCTGGCTTTATGGGGGACACAAATAGCCGGAACTTCATAGCTCTAATAAGGCTCACATCATAATTAACCTTTTGAGTCAGAGGGGATGTAGTTGACATGTCTCTGCCTAGATTTAGCTTGGCGCTGCGCTCTGGGCCCGCTGCGGTCAACCAGTGGACATGGTTGCCTGCATGGAAAAGGCCAGAGTGGTGTCATACGTCTGGCTTCGGATCAAGGGGAAGTGGGTGTTTTCTAAAATGGAACATCAGTCCAGCCCTTCCTGTTGAGAACAAAACGGGCTGAATCACAGACGAGCACGCGGCCCGTTTTCAGGACTTCGTTAGCCAGAAATCCTGTAACTTTTAAATGGCTTCTGGGTGAATTATACAATGAGATGTTTTTAAAAACGTTGTAACCTTTTAATTGATTTAACAGATCTTCTGATAGGAAGTTTGATTGCTCTGTTTGGGACTTTGCTGAATCGTGCAGCTTTTTTCTCCAAGTAAAATCATTTAAAAGATAAGCACTATCTTATTTATCTGAACAGTAATGCTCATCTTCCTGATTTCTAACCAAGAACTTAACAAGACCACTCAGGGAGGAAAACAAATCCATTTTTTTTTTACTTGATATAAATCAGATATGCTGAAAATCTCTGTCGCAACACTGTGTGGCAAATTGAACCAGTTATTAGGAGAGGAAAGCCCAGTCTCATATCATCAGCTGGGCTATTCGGGTCACTGTGGTTTAGCTAAGGCTATTATGATATGGGGCACACCTACATGCTGACTCTGTGAAATGCTTCTTGTGCTGCCTCCCAACAGTAGCTTAGTCCTGGTATAGCCTCTGCTGAGCTCACTCACCCATCCTTATCGCTAATGGTGCTTGATAATATTGAACATAAGGATCTGTAGCTTATGCCAAAGACAATTTGATAAGCATCACAGCTTCCATAGTATTAGATACGAATTAGGCTACTGGTTCTGATCCTCTCTGCAAGCCACAAAGGAAAATTTATCAAGTGATCAAGCTGGTGATGTCATTCAGACAGCTATATTGGCTATATTTGATAAGGATTTCACGAAAAGGCTTGCTCATTTTCCATTACTCACTGGAAACGGAACATTTTCCTTTTTCCCCTCCACAATGAGGCCCTCTCTCCACAGCCTTGAAAAAACATTGACCACTTGTTCCTTTTGGCCATGCAAATGACTATACAACCGTGGTTTGCCAGTATGAAATGGTAATAAATGGAAATGCAGCCGCTCAGGAACCATGTCCCCGCGCTTGTGTGTCACAGCCGGCCGTACTTTTATCTTATTTTGTTGGAAATACCTGGCCGATGCCACGGTAAACGTTGCCACAATATGTCGGATAGAAACCAGGTAGCTTATCGTCACTGCTAAGCAAATACAAGCAGCAAAGATAAACCGCGCTGCACAGCCGGAGCGCACAGATACCAGACTAATGGGTTACATACGTGGTATTCAGAGGTCAAGCCAATGACTTTCACTCGAGACACCCCAGTCCCGCTGACTCTCATTCAATTAAGCAGACTGACCAAGATAATGCCTCTGCCAGCTGGCCTTTGTAAGCGTCAGTAATCCATAAAGTCTAGTACTCTGGTGCTTTTCTTCACATCTCTATCCCACTTCATCAGGTCACCCTGTCTGTCCACTTTTGAACAAAACCGAGCGGGCAAAGTCCCGTTATGTAACGAGCAGAATATGGCTTCTTAGGTGTTTTTTACGGTCTTGTCTTGTTGATACAGAGCAGGTGACACCATCAGGATAATGTTTTAAAAAGGGAATAAATAATATTTAATCACCTGGTTTAGCAAATGTTTTAACATATTATTGTGTTTAATTACAGAAACATTAAAAACAGTAAGTAATAACTACCTATATATCATTTCCTACACTGTCGTGCTGCATCTTGATGCAGCAGAAGCGAACTAGGCTCATTCAAGCCGAAGCATAGTGTCCAATAATGTCAAATCAGCCTAAATTAAACCAGCACGCACCGCCTCTTACATCAGCCAGTTTTCCCAACGTATTCATTATTGCAAAGCAATTTTCTTCCACTGTGTGTTTTGAGTTTCTCATACATCTTGGGAAGCAATGTTATTATATGGCAGAGGTAGTAGTTTTCTCCCCAGGATGACAGTTTGCTTTCCAGCAGGGGCTTTGCTGAGTTTCAACAATGAACCGGGCTCCGTTGTACAGTAGATGATGAAGAGCCCGCATACCGTAGCGTCTTCATTTCGCTACAAGTCATCCATCTCATAATATAGCGAAGCTTGAGAAATTTGCCTTTGCAGCAGATACGTTAGCTTTGTGTACTGGCCGAACATAGAGCAGCTGTAATCGTTATAGGAACAGATATGCGGTCATGTTCCTGCATGTTTTTTATCATCCTGCCACCCACATAGGGGCCCTTTTCATCTGCAGACGTTAGGATTTGTTTTGAATGTCTTTCGTGACAAACCTTGCTTGAATGTTTCTCATGTTGTTCATCTGACCCCAACCAGCCCTTAACCAGGCTGCTGCTTTCGCTATATACCTGTTATATTTAAGAGCGTCTGATAGCTCCATCATTTCAGGCTAGCCGTTTCACAGAACTGGCGCCATGGTCCCTTCACACATTGACAAAGTAGGTTAGCTTGATCACAGACTTCTTATGGCTTCTAAAAATAAGAAGGGATTAATTGTTAAAGGTCAGATCTGACATGATTCTTACCTGACTGTCTCTTCTGCAGCGATTGGCTCCCTCCCAGGGGAGATGATGTGAAATTAAATCCTGCCTCAGAGAGGGGAGCCTAGGCGTCAGTACCGTCGGGCGAGGAAGCTTCTGATCTCATTTCACATGATCAGCACTAAAGTGGGACAATATGATTAGCAAGACAATGGTTTGAATTTATAGGCTTGGAGTGGCACCAGGTCTGCGATGATCTCAAGGGGAAGCATCTCTCATCTGCTGGTTGTTTATGGCAAATTGGCCTGGATGTGCGACCGCAACAACCGGGAAATAAAATCAGAATAGCCCATTACTTTGTCACGGACAGCTTCAATTTTAAAGGTAGAATTCACAGTTGTTCCATCAGAGGCAGAACCAGACTTGGATTTTCCCTTTTTAAGGCACAAAATGTGTCTTTTAAACAAAAAAAAAAGTGATATTTTTGTCTCATCTGTCCTCAAAACATTTTTTCCAGCAGTCTTTTGCCTTAACCACATGATCTTTTGTAAACTGCAGGCAGGCAATAGTGTTGTTTTTGGCCAGTTTTTGCAGAAGTTTTCTACTTGCAGCCCAAACCTTTTCCACTCACAGACATCACATCCCTTTATTACTGCATAAATTACTGCATGAAGAACCCTGCAAGATATATCTGTTTGTTTAATCAGGTTCTTTTTAGATCTCATATTTTATGTAGAAATATTCAAATTTCAATAAGATCACAAACTTTTGTCTTAGGCCATGTGTTGTATTTGCTCCCTGGCTTCTCTATTTTCCATACATACACGTATGTATACATAAAAGAGAACAAGAATAATCTTTTAACCAGGACTGTCGGTTTTTACAACCCTTCTTTTTTCCTCCCTCAGTCTGGTGTCCTCAGCCCCTTCTCCCGCCCTCAGTTACTAGCAAAGCATTTCCAGATGTGCCAAGAAAAGAGCTCCCTGCGCAGTAGCTTAGTAATGGATTTCATACTCTCAAGCTAAAGGTCATTTCCTCAGATTGTTGCTTTAGCAATTGTCTCCCATCTGTCCCTAGACAACAATCAGACATATGAACCAGTGGCTTTACAGGACAAGGCAAACATTCTCCACATGTTGGTAAATTGACAGGCTGCTTTCAATGATCCGGTACCTACATGGGATGGTGTGAGAACAGCGAATATTGCAGGACAGTGGGCAGCATCATAATCGCATCTGGCACTGGCATATGCATCTGTCTCAGTCCCTCTATGGCGGCTGGACGCCTGCCCAGAATAGTGCTGCGCTGCGCGCTTTTCTATTGGTTGCAGCGTTCCTCGGTGCGCGGCTCTACAGGGTAGACTGGACCCTGGGGCTTTTTTTCTTTTTTTTTCTATCTCGCGCTCATGTCCAGTGTCTCGCCGCACTGAGGCTTTTGCCGTTCATTGCTTTGCATGCAACACGTTAGAAAGCCACTGGGCTTGTAGTATACCCATGCAAAGGCACACAGCGGTGATTCGGGTACTTAGACTCAAGTGGCTTCTGGATAGCCTCATAACTACATTTTCGCTGGATTATTAGCCATGTCGCCTTTAGCAGGAGCTCCCCTGTGGGGCCATATCCTTCTAAATTCAGATGGATATTCATGAACAAGCACTGATAACCTCTTAAGTCCTACATTTATTAACTATTATGTAAAAACATAAGGGGAAAATCGTTAATTCTCTTATTCATCTTCCTTGTCTTCTTTTCCTGTCCGTTTCAGACCACTGACAGAAAGTGCCTTGTGAGGAAACATCCCTACTTGAAGATCACTGAGTGTTCCTGAGGAGCTCCAGATTTTTCCATCAGGAGTCGAGACAGAACACAGCTCAGCTGCAAGTTCCCAACCACTGCTGGTTTGTCCTCACCTGTGATCTGTGTCGAAAGGCGACGTCGCCGCACCGCTGGCCGAGGTGCCAAAATTTAGAGAGTATAAAAGTGAAGACTTCATCCGGTAGAAAGCCTCAAAGTCTGTGTTGTCCTTAACTGTGCCATTGTACCTCAAAATAGGATTCATTTTGCTCCCTAAACCTCCATCCCTGCAAAGACATCACCACTCATTAAGAGGACGTTTTGAGGGCGTTGGTGCAGCCAGTACGGGTTGTCCCCAGGCATGCCCCCTCTGCGTCGTCAGAGATCTGCACCTGAGGCTTATTGACTGATGAACAAGCTGTTTGACTGACAAACTCCGCAACAGCACAGTTTGTGTGTTTCCATGCTCAGGTCACAGAGACTTTGCCAGTCCATTACCTCGACTCCTCTGTCTGCAAGGACAGGCCTCATCCACTGACCTGAAGCAGACTATTTATAGCTACATGTTCCAGCAGTTTTAGCCGTCGTGGGTTTTATTTTGTTTTATTTTTCATTTCATTTCCTGCAACGCCTCTGAAACGCCTCAGAGGATCGCCTCCTCCTTAAAGCAAGCGAGCCCCCCCTCTCATCCCTAGCTCCACAGCCATCGCGCTTGACATGGCTCTAAACATAGCCTCGATACGGGACACGAAATGGCTGACCCTGGAAGTGTGCCGGCAGTTTCAGAGAGGGACTTGTTCGCGCAGTGATGAGGAATGCAAATTCGCCCACCCACCCAAAAGCTGCCAGGTGGAGAACGGGAGAGTGATCGCCTGTTTCGACTCGTTAAAGGTAAGGACTACTGATTTTTCTTGTGGATTATGCCTCACTTACATAAACCTAAATCTCTTCCACAAGCTTATAGAACCGACAAATGATGTAAAAAGGACATAAAAACCTGAGATATACCTCTGAATGGTCGGTGGGTGTAGGTTATCTGCTCAAATTAGCATGTGTGTCAGCATGTGTGCAGTTAGCAGACCAGCCTGACCTATGAAGCTAAAGGCCAGAGAGGGCCGTTGTCATGTTCACAGCCACCACAGACGTGTGTGTGGGAGTTTATACGGTAAGTTCTTCTAATGTTACCATGCCTTGTCCATCGTCAGGACTTCCAGGCGAACATCTGATCGCCTTGAGTCGTTCCAGGGCTTCTATTTTCGGATGCATGTCAGGTGTCGTGCATACTAGCAGCAAACATACAGTCTGGACTTGTTTTGCAACAGTTGAGTCTGACAGATTGAAAAAAAGGTGAAAAGCTTAAATGTTGCAAGATGTGAATCTGCTTTTTGACAACTTAAAAAAAAAAAACCTCCCGCTTATCAGATCTTATCTGGGGTTTACGAGTGGGAGTAATGTCTTAAATCATCTTAACAGACATTTTGAGTTGCCAAATTCATAACAGGGTCAGTTCATACTAGCCCTTACATGCTGCATTTGTGTGCAAGCTATTATTATTCAAACTGTTTCAGGAGTAAAAAAAAAACAAAACAGATGTGACAGTGATAAATAGCCAAAGAAACTAGAGCAGAAGACTAAAATAGTGAAGAGTTGGTCGTTTTAAACTATGAGCTGAAGCAGCATTTTACATACATAGGAGCGCTTTATGAGGACATAATGCTTATAGATGAGATTCTCTTGTTCTTAACCCTTCAAACTCTGCTTGACTGCTAACGGCCATGAGCGTTATTGTCAACAATGTCACAGGAACGGTTGTGTGTTGCTCTTTGGAGTAAATTGGGATAGATGGCTTACCCTTTAGGTAATCTAAGGATGTCTTCCAGGTAGGGATGGGCATAATTAATCAATGATCGATTAATCGATTAATCGATCATTAAGATTTTAAGCGATTAAATGATCTTTTAATCGATTAATCAAATTCATCTTTAGAATGTTGCTGAACTTGTATGTAAGAGCATATTTTTCACTGTAACCACTGAATGAATCACACAACTTCCACAGAAGTCGTTCATCTTGTCATGGAAATCTAAATAAGGAAACATAGTAGGTTTTAGGTAAATAATGGTGATAAATATTGAATTTTAATCTAGAAATGTTAATGATAATCGATAATCAATCGTAAATTCTCATGATAATCGATTGAGACAATTTAATTGAATGCCCATCCCTACTCCCAGGCATTTCCAGGTGTTTTTTTCTAAGATTTTTTTATTGTAAAGATC
>JBBDHI010000026.1:9595867-9609490 GCA_037177115.1 Craterocephalus stercusmuscarum
AAAAAACAAAAAATTGTATTTTCGAGTCTTTGGCAGTGAACAAACGGACTTGAAAAGAAGTCAAAAGATGTCATTGGGAGCCAATGAGTTAAAAAACATTTTTTATATTTCAAGCAATATTCTAATTTCTTTAAGTTTTTTTTTATTGGAGGTTTTCTGAAGCTGCAAATCCTAATAAGCAAAATTGAAACAAATAAAGGCTGAAATATATTGATGCTAAGCTAAGTTACAGGTACTACTCGGAAAATAAGAATATCCTGAATAAGTGCTGCATTTCTGTAACTACAGTAAACTCTTACATCTGTACTTAGTACATCAAATGTATTGGTTTCACCTTTTATGTTGGATTGCCTGAATAAAACAACTTTTCCAGCATATTCTAATTTTCTAGTAGTACCTGTACAGCCTCTTTGATAAAGTCTTTCCAACCTCCTGTCTACCTCACAAAATTAATAAAAGTTTTTGTGTACAATGTGCCAAACTGAAGGACACCCATGATGCAGACTACAGACTTTGTAGCCTTGCAGATGTTTCAGCTTTTCATAAAAAAATGAAAAACTGCAGAAGGACCTTGCATAATCTCAACAAACAAGCCCCGCATGACCCTTTTATACAATAAAAATTTGGAGCAGCAGCGGATCCCGTCGAGCCTGGAATGATGCTGTTGGTTCACGAATTAAGCCGAGAGCAAAGAAACTTCTGAGCAAAATGTCAGCAGCTGTGCTTTATGGCTGCCATGAATGAAGCTGCTGGCTGAAACTGGAGCGGAGTGTGACTCGTCTTTGGCTGGACTACAGTTACATTCCTGAATGAACAGCAGACAGCTGCTGGTATCACCGAAAACAAACAGAGAGAATAATCCCCCGCTTACCGTTGCCGTCGTCAAAGAAGTCGGTGATGGTTGCTGAGGTGCAGCGGCTCCACGGCTTGGAGGCGTCGATGGAGGTGAGAATGGAGGACATGAGCCGCTTGTCGCTGTTCACCCCGAAGCGCTCCTCACAGAACTTGGAGTCGTCGTGGGACAAGCCAAGCAGGTGACCTGCGGACAGAAAAGAACACCAAACAGGCACTGAGCGAACAGCTTTAATATCTGTTTGTTTTGATGGTGAAAAACAGATTTAAAGCATAATAAAAAGTGGAAAAAATTCCATCAGCTCTGCACGTAATTTCCATAATGCGAGAAATGACAGGACTTGTCTTGGATGCGCACGTGCAGGAAGAATGAGGAAAGAAAACATGCGGATCATGAGCGGGATGACGTGATGTACTGACAGATGTGTGTGTGCATGCCCCGGCGGGATTGTTTCAGCTTGTGTACCCGCGCGTCCATGCCCACCTATTTCATGCGCGACAGTGAACGCGGCGTGAAGTCCATCGTCCTCGATGACGGCGCAGCTTCGCTCTGGAGAACAGATGGTGCCGACGTCCGCCATGCCCAGGGTGTCGCAGGAGTGGTGGCCGCAGAGATCCTGGTAAAAAACAAAGGTGGCATGTTTAACCCTTAAAACTCGGAGACATTTTTTGTGGCTTTTGGTGCATCTGTTTTGTTTTTATTGTGCTAAAATGCACATAGAAGCTCAAGCTGTTTAAGCACAGGCAACATCTGTAAACCCTCTGAATGGGATAGAAATGCCTGGGAAACTTCTGTAGATCAGCTAAAGGGAAAGTTAAAGATAATTTACCCCTGAGTTACACACAGCTCCTGAGAAATGCATTTTTTTTTACTATCTTTACTATTTATTGTCTTTTTTACCTTGTTTATTATGTGCAATGTGTGTATTTTTATTGGCTGCTAGACACCTTCATTTCCCTTGGGATCAATAAACTTACTCTACTCTAATTTGTTGACAATATAAGTGATCTAGCAGACTTTTAAGGGGTTTCTATCCCCATCATTTGCTCTAGTTCCTGCCCTAAAGAATATGCTCCCATCATGTCTGTAAACGGACCACTTTGAGAGATCCATTTTCACTAGAGCCAGCCTCTTTTACCTCCACATCATTGTAATCATTAGGTGCTGATGCTGTTGCATCCACCCCCCATCTCTCTGCCTCCCAGGCAGCACATAGCATTGATCCTCCTTTTGATTCCCACACATGTCCATGTAGACGCCGCCCCTGGCCGCCCAGCCCGGCCCCGCTGAGAGCAGAGATCGATCAGCTAATCACACCATCACATCAGCGCACATGCGGCTGCACACGAGCTCCCGCACGTGCTCGTACACGAATAAACGGGGCTTTAAATGTACATTTAAACGTCTGGAGACAAACATCCATGCATGCGCACATGAGAACGTACACACACGCATCCTGTGGAGAGGATGAATCGTCATGTTAAGTGGTGCTGACAGGCCTGCTGGGTTGTGTGTGAGAGGCTGGATGGGGAGGGTGTTTACCCGTTCCGGGCCGATCGGGTTAGAACAAACTGCCTTGTGTTGTGAACTTACACACATGACTGACTTGGGTGGGATCACCTCGCATGGAAAACAACAAAAAACAAATAAAACACACATGAATTACATCAAAGTAGATACAACACGTGCAGTTTCAAATCATTCATAAATGTGAACATACATGTTTTACTGGAGAGTCACACACACACACTCGTTCTCTTGCCAGCTGACTGCTGGAGACACAAGAAGCAAACAAAGGCTGATTCTGACTGCACGGATGGCTACTGAGAGTCAAATACAGCCCAAGTTTCTCATTACTTGTCTGTGCACGGACAGGCTGGACAACTATGGAGGAGAGCCTGTACATTTTGTACATTTTGATCAGAAAGGGAGGAAACAAGTTTGCCCTCATATCTAGCCAGTCCCAAACTCTTCCATCCTTTACACCTTTCTTAAATCATTTATTTATTTTTCTATCATTCAGTCCCTCCCAGGTTCTTGCATGAGAGACGTTTTTGTGTCCTGTCAAGCAAACACAGCTTCCACTAGTCAGGCAGTGTCACAGGAAATGTGAGTAAAACAAAACAAAAAACATGGGAATACTACCTGAAATAACCCCAAAACACACATTTACCTCATTTATTAGCAGTTACTTTTACCCAAAGACCGTAAGAGACATGCAAAGATGAAGAAAAGGAAGAGTTAGAGAAAGTAGAGAAACCAAAACGAGATAAGGAATCAGACGCTGGGGAGGGGAAAGATTAAGCAGTGCCGGAAATTAAAGAGAAGTACACTGAGAACAAGGGGTTATGGTAATATTGTCAGAAAGAGCAGGAGAACAGGTGGCAGGCTGGCTGCAGAGGTCAGGAGACGATCAGAGCCATGTTTATACTGTATGTGTGTGAGGTACAAGACCACTTGAAACCTAAGCCAGCGCCGGTGTTAAGCAAACAGGGCTAGACCCTGACACACACATACACAGGAGTCCCGCTTACACAGAGAGAGTAGTTCACTCTGTGAAAACCACCTCAGGCTGATTCCAACAAACCCAATGAAAAACAACCACTGATGAGACAAGTAGCCACCGGTGATGATGAAAGACAGCACAGATTTGATAGATGTTCTCATACCTCATGGTACTATGATGCAAACACATGTTCTTATTTATTATTATTGCTTAAAGGAGCTATACCCGATATCACGGCTAGTTTAGTTAGCGATAGCGGCTAATTTTTAGCTTTGGTGCGAGCGTCACGCTAAAGCTAAGAAAACTAGCCGCTATCGCTAACTAACATAGCCGGACGGGATATCGGGTATAGCTCCTTTAATACAGAATATAATGCTTGCTTGTTCACTCTCTAAGAAGCAAGTTGTTTGGGGCAACTGATAAACACATTTCGTCCACTTCTTCCATCAAGACTAACATCATTTTGAGCTGAAAACTTTTCAAATATAACGATACCACATTAGGCCAGAATATCACTTGATTCACTCTAGTTTATGACCCACAAAATAAAAACACCTCTATTTTGATTCTCCGTAACATACATTAGCATGCATGCTAGCCAAACAGAGGATTCAAACAATGCCTATCTTATTCGATAAACTTTAGCATTGTCATTATGAACTTGCTATCATTTAGCTTAAATAGCACGGCATCGTTAGCATGTGGCCATAATCAGTGGAAAGATATAGATTTGAGACAGATGAAAACATCCATCCAACACTTTAACCAAGACTTACATAATTTTGAGATTTAAAATTTGATAGTTAAGACACAATATTATTTTTTCTACTCTGATTTATCCTATGACCCAAAAAACTCTCAGCTTTACTTTGAATTTGGTTTTATGTAACAAACATTAGCACATAAGCTAGTTAAGCCAAGGAATCCAACTATATTGTAGCCATAGTTTACTCAGCTAAACATTAGCATAGTTATTAGAAGCTTTTTAACAGGCTAATATTAGCATTTGGATTCAACATCACAGCCTTGCCAGCATGCTGTGCAGCCAAAACCATTAGAGATTTGAGAAAGTTTTTCACAGTTATGTCATACTGTACTTGCTATTAGGGATGTAACGATTCACTCAAGCCACGATTCGATTCAATTCTAGACTTTTAAGTTCTCGATTTTTATTTTTTTCAGGTTTTTTTCCAACAAAATTAATTTTAGGTATTTTATGGCCAAATTAATTGTCTTTTTCTCATATTTGCCTTTTTCTCCCTTGTTTAAAACTGTGACCTTCTTTTGCCTGTTCTAACAAAACGAACACTGAACAAATATTTATTATAGATATGGAAAAGATCACAAATCATTTTATGAACAAAAGTTTTTTTTGTTTTACACCAATTGCCATTTAAACCAGTTTGAATAGATTTTAAATTGATTTTCAAAGTATCATTACATCCCTACTTGCTATAGTAACTAAAACTGAGGGTGTAAACTGTGTCTAAGCTTGACCACAGGTAACTGAGGGTCAAATTGGCTGGTTTATAGACCAACCAGTGGGACATAAATACTTAGAATATGTAGTCTTAAATGATCACAAGTGTCATCAAACACTGGTGGTAATTTTCAACAACACTTGGGAGGTGATGGATGAGCCAATTTTCAACAAACAAGCTTCACCTAATCAAATTAATGAAGTCAGTCATTAAATAAAAACATTTTGAGAAGCCACTAAAAATTTACTGTTTTAAATGACAAAAACCCTCCAACTGAGATGCTCTTGTAGCACATATCAGCTTGGTGACTGATGTCACACCTGAAACCCACCTACAGTTACCAGTAGGCTACAGGAGAGAAGTTGGTAGGAATACTTGTGTTTTTGCAAATGTGCAAGCTGAAGCCTGGAAAGGTGGATGTTCCCTGAAGATGTAACACCACAGCTTCATTTCCCCCCCAAAAAGCATTCGAGAGAAGATGTCATGTTCCAACCCGTCAAAGACATGTTATTTTTTCTTTGCAAAGGCGCATGAACCAACCTTAAGTCAGCGCTCTAAGGGAACTTTCGACCACGATTGCAAACAGGGGTGAGCTTTAAAGTCACTCATGCGTCTCAGTGTGAAGAACGTCTGTTGTTACAGTACAGACCGGTGTTCCTCGGGCCAGTTGCATAAAGTCGACAGATCAGGGCGCGAGTTTGAGGGTTTGGGATCCAGGAGCTGTCTGCGGGTTGCCAACACATGCCAGACGAAGTAAAGCACGTGTGAAATATCAAGAACATTTAAAACAAATAGAAGCACTGGCTGTGACGGTTTGAGGGCTGGGAAATGTACATTTTAATGTAAAGGTACAGAGGGGAAGAGTGTAAATGACGTGCAGTACCTATGAAGAGGAAATGGGTTTTAATCACTGCCCTTAAATCCACCTAATAATAAATATCGACACTTTGATTTCTGCATCTTAAACTTCACAATATTTGAAGCAAATAGGACAAATTACACATTCACATATGCCGACCTCTCCAGATCTCCACTGCACTGGTCAACTTATAGTAGGGCTTTGTCTGCCATCCAAGCTCATAACAACACAACCATGCGTAACATTTAATGTTCCCACATACAGAGATACACGCTCAGAAGTGCTCAGAGTCCCCTCAATGTACCCGTTGTTTTGTCCCGGTGCTGGCATGTGTGGAACTGGGTGACACTGCTGCACGGGTCAGCTCACTGGGAGTACAGGGTGTTGGAGTAATTGGACCCGTCTATGAAAAGGCAAGTTCCCTCCAGCCCTGGCCCTTCTCATGTGGGAACAATGGGCTGGTTTGACTCCACATTGGCGCGATTTACTTTAGTGTACAACAAAAGTCCGAATACTTCTCGCTAAAAATACTCTGATGAAAGAAAACGCTCATCGGCAATGAATCTGCGCCATTTCCATTAATTCCATTTATTTACTCTGGTAAATGTGAAGCATGTTTTGTTTTCCAGGCAAAAATGCAAGAACTGCTGCATTTGTTCAGCCCCGAACCTTTTCTGAACTGTCCTGACAGCCGCGCTCACAAAAATGATTAGTGGCCAAAAAAGCACAAGCAAGCCATGCTCCCGTAAAGTGTGCGTTTGCGGGGGGGGGGGGATGGTGGTGGTCTAAAAGAACATAGTTTCAAGCTACCTGCACCTTTACTTCCTACATTTTTCTTGGTAACACCTGGGCGGCAGTATGGGTGGACACAAATCACCGAAGGGAGAGAGACTCTGTGAGGAATGCAGCTTTTTAAATTCCACTTTCACTCTCTCTAACAGAGTCGCTATGTCAGCTCCGCTTGTCTCACAGTCATGGATAAAACACCAGAAAAGAATCCAGATAATGGTCTGTAAGTGCTAGAGTTCAAAGGTTATAGTGGAGCCTTAACCAGTTTTAAGCAGTGGCGGAGCTCGACTTTAAAACATGGGGTGCCCAGATAACTTATTCACTGAAGAGAGACATAAGGAATCCCTCCTGGCCTGAACAGTGTCTTTCCTCTTTACAAAAAGGTTGAAATGAGCTCCCATTCTACTCATTCTAACAATTTCCTCTGTAAAATAATACTAAATATCACATGGTTTCCCTAAACTATCCTAATACTAATCAGGAACTATACCAGATATACAACATTTTCCAGAGGAAGCGTTTCCGTCGTCATCAGGAGGCCACCCTGGCCACCCCTCTTGATTTAAGCACAACTGTTCTGTAGAAACCCAGTAACTCATGTCTTAGATGTCTGTGCTGTGTTACAGGGGGCATAGCAGATAACCACACCCTCTGATGACAGATGAACTCAACAGCATGACCTCCAGGTTCAGTAGTAATGATGAGATGTGTGTGAAGGCAGGTCAATGAATAATGAAGGTGCTGATGAGATAAAATGTAAATGCAAAAGGCTAATCTGGGGTATTTAATGGAGATTTGGGCTACAAGCTGTGCCAGATTGAGCCATAAAAGATTTTTTAAATTCAGTGGAGACATATGCTTCATATGGTAACATTTCCATGGGCGTATTTACATAAAGCAGCATGAAAGAGAAAATGATGGAAGACCGCCTTATGTGTCCCTTTTGATGCCCTATTAGCGTTCGGATTTCTGTTTCCATGTTCGCCTGACCCAGCCCAGCCATTCAAGACAAACATCCGAGGATTCCACTCCTCTCTGCCCGAGCTCTTCCGGTAACACTCCTGCAGGTGTTGTGGCAGTTCGGTTACTAGGAGCCACGAGGTGTTTGGCATCCAGAAAACTGTGTCACGTTGCCAGTACGCCGGCCTCAGGTATGCACTCCCCACAACCCTGCCAGTGCAGGACCGCGCCAACTATGCACGAGCGCTGGAGATCCGCGGTAATACCACTTGTGCAGGCTCCTTTTGGCCAAGCCATGACAAGACCTTGCATGACTTAAACGCACCACAGTCCAAGGCAAAAGCTGGAGCAAAAAACACCACGAAGCCACACCCGGAGAGGTGAAAAATGCAGGCTAATCTGCTGCTCCTGCCCTGCGGCTTTGGACCAGGCACTTAGAGAGGAGGGGAGAGAAAAGAGATGGTGAAAGAAGGGATGGATGAGTGTGGTCTCAGTAATGGCAAAGCCTCTAACAGGGTGGATGTGTTTGTTTTTCTGACAGCTTATACAGCCTATGGATGGCTTCCAGCCCGAGCTGACAGACACTGGAAAAGTAACAGGGGAAAATATTTTCGGAGAAATGAGAGAAAGAAAGGGGGGGGGGGAGGGGGGGACGCAGAGCAAGAACGATGATGACGACCTAATGAAATGCACTTTCAGAGGGAGTTTTGGAGATATTCCTGCAACGCAAGCGAGCAGCTGATGCGCAATCTCCAAACCCTGGGAAGAATGCGCGTGCGTGGCGGCGAGCACATACTCCGAGGCTGTCAGGGGACTGGGAGGGGGAGGCTGGAGACAGAGGAGCCTGCCTAGACAAACACCAGATGCAGGAAATCGTTTTTTCACCCTCCAGTCTTTTACATCAGCGCTTCGCATTACGCGCGACACATTCAGCAAAATGACACGAGAGCAAAATAAATAGGAAAGAGGAGAGAGTTGTGCGCAGACTCCACTTCTACTGCTCTAACAAACACAAGAGTGCGCAAACGCGCAAAGCAACCTGTGATTCCTGCGCGTGGACAGCCGGCGCCGCGGTGAGTGCGCAAGGTGTGCGGAGCGAACAGGTGGAGAAAAGGTTTGTTTACCTGCCTGGTGAAGAGGATGGCCGCGTCGTGGTGGTGCTGGTGGTCGTCGTCCAGTGGGTTCTGTTGGTTCTGCCACTTACAGAAGCTTTTCAGTGTCGACGCTGCGTTCTTGGACACGTCCAGCCCCTTCTCTTTCTCACCGACCGTGGCCACCTTCACCACGGACAGCCGGATGGGGTTCTCGATGCTGGCGTGTCCGTACAGCTTAGAGGCGATGGAAGCCAGTGTGAGCAAGTAGTGGTTCAAGTCCTTCCCGTATTTTTTAGTCATTGTGTCATCCGCCACCAGCAGAAGCTCCACGTGCCTGGCGCGGGAGACCGATCTCCTGCGCCTGGCGCCCGGTTCCGGAGCGTCTTTCTCGGCGAGCCGGCTCCACCATCTCCTCCCGGACGCGCCGTGCTCCTCTTCAGCCCGTCTTCCCTTCCCGCGCCCCCTGCGCCGCCGCTTCCCCCGCGCCTCTCTGCGTCCTCTTCGCCCGTCGCGCGTCCCGCAGCTCTCGCGCCCCTCGCTCAGAGCCTCGAAACTGAAACTTTCGCGCGTAAACACGTGGAGCGTGCTCTCCGCGTCCTTGTCCTGCAGGGCGCGCACGTCGTGCTCGTGTCCCTTAGCCCTGACGATGGGTGTGATGGCGTAGCGCGAGTTGTTCACGGCGAAGAAGCCCTCCAGAGCTCCCCCGCAGAGGTTGAGGACGGCCAGGGACTCCGGGTTGGAGTTGACCGTGCCGCGGTACGCGCACTCCCGCAACAAAGGCGTCGCACTCTGCCCCATCAGCGCGAGCACAGACTGGGGGCCGAAGTGATGCGACAGCATCGACTCATCCCGCTCCATGTCCAGCTGAAAGCGGCTCCCATCCAGGTACACCAGGTAGCCAACCTTCCCTCCGCCGTGGTAAATCCGATCAATGGTCCGCACCACCCCGTCTGTCCTCCGCGCAGGTGTGAGAAGCGAGCCGCTCGCAGGTGGAAGGTAGAAACCCTGAAAAGCAGACCCCCTGGCTCCCAGCTGCAACTCCACGACGCAGAGCAGCAGCAGCCGACACCAGAGCATGTCCCCGGCCAGAGCGAGGAGCCGCACCATTGTTCATTCCAAGCCGAAACACATATGTGTGCGCTAACAGAGCCCCGGAGCGGCCGAGGAGTGAACTCTAAGTGTGTGTCCCTCCAAAAAGCGCATCCTCTCGGCTCCCAGATCTCCCGTGCAAAACCACAGCAGCGACCAACAGGCGGAAACACAAAAGCATTGATGAAAGAGCAGAAAGGAGCTGTGTGCAGCCTGGAGAGGACTGAGCTGAACTTAGAGAACAAAAACACAAAGTTTGCTCTTAATAGGACCCGGAGAGAAAAAGTCCTGCCCCCTTTGCGCTCAATCACCACTCCTCCACCCCCCCTCTCCTCTCTGTCTCTCCCTCTCTCCCTCAAATCAGAGTAAAGTGCTGGAGGAGAGAAACCTGAACGGCGCCGTCACCGGAGTGTTACCTGTTTAACAAAGGAAAGAGGATGCTGGTGTTTACAAGTCATTGCTGCTCCACAAATCCCTCCTTTGGAAACTAAACAAGTCCAGGTTCCTAAACGCTGCTGTTAAAACTCCAGCCTGGTATTTTTACACTTTTACCACTTTGCCATCTTTAATAATTAAAAAACTAAAAGTCCAACAGGGTTTGACTGGAGAGTTTAGAGGGAATAGATAATTCATGGCCATTCCCAAATAAGAACTGCAGGAGTTCACTGTTCCCTGAGCCCATGCGAGACGTTTTATTATGGTGTGGGTGTGGAAGTGGAGGGAACCTGAGTGTCTGTACAGCTCACGCAGAACTCCGCTCAAGGTGAATCCCCAACATTAAGAAGCTCTCAGGAGGAGAGTCCAGCTCTGATGCAGAATCACCGAACAGCTTTTACATCTGTCAGGCAATGTGGATGCAGCAGGAAGTGGGTGTTAGGTGGCTGTGCTGGGAACACGGTGTGCCTCGGCTGCCCCTGTCCATATACGGCTCATTTCAGAGAAATCTTCAAAATACTGCTTTGTGAATTAAAGTGGGAGGGGTTTAGTGCTTCTTTTTCCGGGGGGGGCTGTTTTGTCATGACCTCAGTGCTTTAAAATCTTAGATGTGGCCCTGCTGCACCTGCACGGTGGATCCAGTGTCAAACCGAGCTCGGTGCCCATATCACTCTGTTGTTATGCAATGCAATCCCACCCCCACTGCCCGTCTCCTTTTCCCTCTCCATCTTCATCTCCCCCCCCCGCACTTGGAGGAAAAAGCCGCTGGTGAAGACAGAGCGGACTGAATGTGCGTTTCCGATGATCACGTGAGAGTTATGAGGAGACTTCTGGTGCAAAGTGCTGCAGCTGCAGACCGGTGGCACGACCTCAACTTTCTGCAGCTTCTTTTTTGAAAGCTGACTGAAGCTTTGGCTCCTCTTCAAGTCCTCCTCTCCTCTTTGAATCTGACACATTCAGCCCATTGGATCCTTTTTAATCCCCCCCTCCCGCCACCCTCTGAAATCAACATGTATGCCAAAGCAACCATATGGACATGAACCGCCCCCGTTATCGCACACATTTCCACAGTAACCCGGATCACACGTGTAAAGCGAACCAAAACAAATCGTGCGTGTGTGTGTGTATGTGTGTGTGTGAACGTGCCGAGCCACGTGTGCATGCGGGGGGGCCGGCCCACTTTCTAGTAGAGAGGGAATCCAATACAGTTAATTGACAAGCCGTTTATGTAACAGCGAGGCTCCGTCTTAAGTGGTTGAGTCAGAACCTGCCCCCCCCTCTTTAGTCTCCATGACACCCTCTCCTCCTCCATCCCATCATGGATATTAAACCAGTAATTCCCATCAGAATAAGAATGAGTCACAATTAATCAGCCTTTTCCTCCATCTCTCCTCGTAGAAACCAGGTGTGTTCTCTGCATCTGTTGCCATGGCGCTAAGAGAGAGGAGGATGTCTCCCAGGTGACAGCTTGCCTGGACCGCAGGTAGAGTCTTTGTTGATACGCGGGTACGGCTTCACACAGGACTTGAAACGAGCGCGGTCAGCAGAAACCTTTTAATTTAGAAAAAGTAAATAACGGTCCAACATAAAAGGAGCCAGTTTTCAAAAACATGTATGAACATGTAAACACAGATAACAACACACTCAGATCATACGAAGTAAAAACACCTTAAAAAAACAACCAAAATGTGGGTCTGAAAACGGAAAGAATACAAATTCAAGAGGGGAAACTTGTTTATCTTCTTATATGTTTAAAACATCACACTTACTGAGGAAATATTTCACTTCCACTTTGACAATTTGCACAAGCATTCCCAGCGTACAGTACATTCTGTCCTCGTCTTACAGTGCAGCAAGTTGATGCTGGTCGCACTTTGCAACCTGAACCCCTATCAGACCTCACGACGATGAGCACACAAAGGGAAATGAATTATTAAAGCTTGTTCTTTCATAAGCCTGCAACTTTAAATCTGAAAGTTGAACATGGTTAAAGGAAATTTCATTGATTTTTTGCATGACAATATAATTCAATGTTATTAACATTTAGAATCTTCTCTCTCATACGTATCTTTATAAAAAAATACAAATTCTTATATTTGCATGGTATAACGGTACATTAGTGCTTACAAAAATGAGAACTACAACAGTGCATTTGCTTTGCAACTTAACTATGCTACAGGTTGAAAAAGATTTTTTTCTGCGATTTATTTTTCTATTTCTTAAATCTATGAGAATTTCCATATTTCAGAGCCTTTGTTGGGAATTAAGTATATTTCCCACTCTAACCTCAGATTTTCCACATTTTGCCACTTTATAAATCTACTAGGGATGCACTGATGCCGATTATGGTTTCAGTACGACAGTATGTGAACGAACCAACGTGAAAAAATAGGAATGTCAAACTTAACGCATTAATAAATAGAGATGAATTCGTTTTTATATATATAATTCAAATGTGGGATTATCTCTGCAAGAGAGGCTGATTTTAAGCACATACAGTGGGTGCCTCATCCTGGCTGAGTGTAATCCTCTAAAAACTATTTATCCTCCTTATTTATGAAGACTCTGATATTGTATCTGATATCTGACATTGTGGTGTTAACCAGTGAACTTTAAAAAGGGTTTATTGGTACTTATCAGTCCTTCATATCGCAAAAAACTCAGATAAAAACAGTTGTACTTTGAAACCGGTGCATCCCCAAAATCTATACTAAACAGTACTTTCCAGCTTTTATGTCTCTGGAGCTTTCTACTCTACATGAACCCTTCGTAGCACAATCATTCATTTATATGCATTTTTTTTAACCACATGTTCTTGTTAAAAAAGAAAAAAAACAAAGAAAAAAAACAAAAAAGAATCACAATGTGAAACTTTTAGTGCACATCTAGTTTTCTACAAAGCAGCAACAATAGTGTAAAGCTGTGGTTGAAACGATATGAAATCTGCACGGTGATGTGACGATTGTCCCAGAAAATATCCCAATTTAACTTTGCAAACTTATACAGTACTAGAAAAACTTCAATAACCAGTCACGCTGAATGAAAACAGCTGTTTAGTTCAATCATTATAACAAATTAAGATTGCAATTTTAACATAATCAGTTTGCTCTTTTTAAAAAAAAAATCCAAATATTATAGTTTGAAACAAAACATTGCTGCAACCTTTGCACAATCAGTGTGACGGTTCTTTGCATGAATAATGCCTTCGACTTCTGCAAAACTTCAATTATGTGAATTTTGACTGCACCGCCTACAGCTTTTAAAGCAATACTGTCATGAATCAGTGCACAATGCGGCACAGTTTAGCCATTTTAGATGTAAACAAGTGTTCACTATGATCTCAGGTTAAACGCTTGATGTACTGGCAGCAGAAGTGGTTACTCAGGCTTTAACTCCACTTGGTCTGGATGTTAAAGGAAACGTATCATGCTTTTAAATCCTTCCTTTTCACATGTAAATCATTAATTTATGGTTTATATTAAGTAAAACTGCAATCCTTTGGTCTGAAATCGTTAGTATAGCTCTATACACCCCTTCTTAACCCCTGTTCTGAGGTG
>JBBDHI010000026.1:9701344-9711847 GCA_037177115.1 Craterocephalus stercusmuscarum
AAAAAAAAAAGTATCGATAAGAGTACCGATAAAATACCGAATCGATAAGGAGTACCGATAACAGTAGTAGTATCGATAAATCCTTAACGATACCCATCCCTAGGTTCAGGTCTGGCCAAACTTTGCTGAACAAATGACCAATGACCAGTTCAAATCCTGCAGTGTTGGCATCACTGGTGTACTCAGTTGTCAGCTGCTATGGATAAAAGCATCAGCTAAATGTATGTACATGGTGAAGTAGTAACCTAGACTTTACCGAGTGCAACAACCACAGTTCCCAGCATTGCTCCCTGAGGCTTATAGGCCCCAGGCAGGATGGGAGCATTACTTCATCCTCCTCTCCTCTTACCCTGATACTCCCAGCAACAGGGCAAGTCTGGACTCACACTACATGACCTTCTTCCATTGCTCCAGAGTGCAGTCTTATCATACTCCCTTACAGAGTAGCTCGACTAAACGGAGGGTAGAGAAAGTTGGGAATGCCAAACAGCAAGGGGCCCCAGGCTGGGATTACAACTTGGGCTGGCTGTGTCAAGGAGCACATGCTCACCCACTTGAGCTAAACACTCTCATATCATCCAGTTTTTCATGTGTTGGACTGTCTTTACATGGTTACTTTGCTTGATGCCAGTAATTTTACCCTTCTAAGTTTCACATCCTTTCCACCACCAGGATGTGTCTTCTGACATGGTTGTTTAAGAAATGCTCCTCACTGCTGCAGTTAGGGTTAAATAGCACGCCAGCTGAAACAATCATTATCCAATGAGAGGTCCTTACTTATTTTATTTAAATCTGGTGTGATGACTTCTTTCGGACAGGCGGTGTATTCAGCTGAATCAAGTGAGACATGAACCAAGTTCAAACGACGTCTTGTTTTTCCATTCTCACTCTTGCGCAGCCGAAGACAGATCTTAGGCCAGCGAACAGGGCAGCGCTCAGATCTGTGTGTGTCATCAGCGGAAGAAATCTGCTGAGCGCACAGAAACGCAGCAGCCTGAGCAGAGTTCAGTGTTACAGCCGGAGGAGAAGCTTTTCTTCCTGCCAGCAGCCGGGCCAGTCCTTCCTGTGGGTTTAAGCTTTCACGATCTTGATCTTAAGCAGCGTTCAGAAATATATACCTCCCCAAAGCGTTTTCACTCGTGTCCGCTGAAAACAACTTTCATCTTCATCCTCTTTGCTTTCCTTTTTCCTTAAAATTGATTATTCCATTTGTTCCAACATGCTTATTTTTATTTGCCTGCTTTGAGATGTCAAAAAAAGTCTTTATATGATTTCAAGTACCAAATTAGTCTCAGATCATGATCCTCCCTCTGCCATGCCTTACACCTTGGATTATCTTTCTGTGGTAGATAAGTTAAGCCTTTCCTTCATACATCCACAGATCCTGGTCTCAGAGGTGTTGTAAAGTATTCAGAAGAAGCAGTTTTTGTGGGGAGCAGCAGTTTGTTCCTAGTATTTATTTTTGTTTCCTTCATGGTTCTTTTCCCATGAACTCCAGTCTCCTTTGTAAAAAAACACGGGACCAAATATTTGATCAGGTTCTCGATATTACTGCAGGTGTTTTGCGGTTGCTGTATACTTTGATTCTCTCAACCTTTTCTGTGATGTTTGTGAATACTAGGGAGTGGAGGGAAAATCTACTCACATAAATATTGCGATTTTGAGTTTCCGAATTTTTGAACCTTATTTTTACATTTTTCACTTGTCAGTCATTAAGGCAAGCAGAACAATGGTCTGGCTGCAGAGTTGTGTTCTCTAAATTTAAAGGTTTCGTTTTAAATCTAGTTCTAAATATGGTTCCTTATTAAATCCCACTCATGTTCTGGGTTTAAAACCCCCAACTCAAAATAAAAAAATAATAAGAATCGCAAAAGCCAAATTAATTTACATATATTTACATAGTAACAAGGCAGATTTTACACAACATCCATGTTCATGATGTTGTTGCTTCATTTTCAGTTAATAAATCCAAATGTCTTTTATGAATATGTTTTGATCACTTCCTGGTAAACTTTATTTACCTTAGCTGCTGCTAAGCTTAGCATACCACTGAAGCTCTGTAACATGTCTGCTCCTCCTTGGTTGGGACAGCATGTGGATGTAACGTACTTTTACTGTGCAAATGTTTGGTCTACTGAAGCTTTAAAGAAACATGTATAAAAGGACAGTATGTATCAAGCAAACTGTATATTATGTTCTGTCACTATTGATGCAATCATTAATAAGGATGCATCTTAGAAACAAAAAAAAATCTAAGCAGGGCTTATACAAACATTAAAACTGAAAGTAGGGGTTAGAAATATCCGCAGTGTTTTACTCAATACATTTAAACCGAGTAAAAGATACAGTAAAATAGTTTGTAAATGCTTTATTAGCTGGTGCGGTTCAGCTTTGGTCCTCTGAGGACAACTCACAAAGAAACAAGAACTTCACATTTTCTAAGCTGGAATCCAGAGCAGCTAAATGTAAAAATGTTAGAGGCAGAGAAAATTGAGGAGGGTGAGATGATGTCATTTCCTCACCGGAAAGAAAACATGTCAAATATGACCTGCACCAGCACAGAAGACGACCTATTTACTCGAAAACCTCAGCTAGACAGAAATATTCTGTATGTTGACCATAAGCACATTTGAGTTTTCCTGGATGTGTGATGTTTCTATCCTTACTTCTCTACACCGATGGTGTGTCTGATGAAAATGTGACCCTAAATTACAGCAACAGCCAAGCTGCAAGCCCAAACTGCAGCTTTATCATTGGCCAACATAAACAGCACCCTCAGTCTCTCAGGGCTTGATGAGGCTCGCTCAGCTCCGTCCAGCTATGTTTCACAAAATGCGAAGACAACATCTCGAGGTGCTTTTAGGAAGCCCAGACCTGGAGCAGACCACCGCAGGCTGTGAACCGAGGCCAATGCCAGATCCCAGGCTGCCAGATGTGGGGCTGTGGTCATGCCTGTGGCTGGCTGCACTAGCTGACCCTGTGCATGTCTGTAGATCCTTTTAATTACATCTACAGGCGCTTTGTGTTTGGAGCAGAGACCCAGCTGCTGATTAATGTGCTTATTACGGCGTGCATGCGCAGCATGACATAAGAAACTGGCAAACGAGACAATGTTTTCAAAGCATATGGATGATGGTGTATGGGAATCATATGCGAGTGTGGATGTAAACGCAGTGTATGTCTAACAGCTCCCCCTTGGACTGCTAAGCGGTGTTATTGCAGCTGCGCCCAGACCTCCTCCTCCTCGTAATCCTCCCCTGACTCACACTTCAGGTGCTTTCCAGTCTCACTTCTCCTTTACTTCCTCCTTTTTCCTTCTCTTCCTCCTCCAGTCCTCCTTTTTCTCTTTTTTCTTCATTTAATTTTTTTCCAGTCTGCCCACTGCTGTTTTACCCTCATTCTTTGAGTTTACACCAACTCAGCAGTGATTGACAACACCACTAGGTTGGACTAGCTTTTGACTCCCTCATTAACCTCTTTCTCCAGTGGTTGTCGCCATGATGACAGATTGAGTAGGCTTACTTCCTGCCTGTTGAGCCAAGCAGTAATTTCAGGGTGTGGTTTGTAGGTATGACCTTGAGTGTATGTATGGGCGGGTTTGCATGCATGCATAGTTTCGTTTATCTCTAATGCAAGTTTCCTGAGACTGTGCTGGTATGAAAAGCTGATACGTCAAAATTTCGGACTGATCAACACATCCGTGCACCTCATCTTGTAATTAGCTTTAGTACTAGCCCGCCTTTCCAACACAGCCATTGGAAAAATTCTATTTTGAGCTTAAACCCCTCAGTGTCGCTTAACAGACTCCTTTATGTAACCCCGCCCCCAATTACCCTGGAATGCTGACAAGGTACTTGCCTTCAAGGGAAAGAGCCTAAATGGTTTCTGCAAAAGAGCCAAGACCTCTGCTTGGAAGCCTTTTAACAAGAGATTGAACAATTGACAAAACAGGATTAAGATTTGTTAAGTCAAAAAAGGTTAAGGGAAAAGGGCAAATATGGCTTTCAGACCTCTCTTTAATAAGATCTCATTTTTAAACTGCATTATTTCCAGATTTAGTATTTGGTGTTGACTAATTTAGCAAAACCAGTCAGGACATTTATGTTTTGGTTGGATCATTTCTTTAATTTTCATTGCCAAGAAGCATTGTTACAGTAAACAACTGGAAAGGTTATTTCCCCTTTAAATGTCAACACATTTGACGAGTACAGTATGCACCAATGGCGCTGGTGTCAGCAACACATGCGAGTGAACCTGGACGTGTTGAGGGATAACATGTTCAGCAATGAGTCCAAATTCTGCCTGCAGGAGCTGGATTCTAGGCTTAATGTGTGAAGAACACTATTATGCATCCCCCTCACTGGAAAAAGAAGGCTTGCCATCATTGGAGGTAATTTTAATGTAGACATATCAAGATGAAACTCTGCAACTATTGTTATAATTGTTAATGCGCATCTCTACAGCCTCTCGATGCGTTTTTTTTTCCCAAACTAGACTTGGGAGTGAAGAGGATGGAAAGGCCTGCCTGCAGTACCGACCTCAACCCTGTTAAACACTTGTGGGATCAAGTTTGGATGTGCCGTCGGTGACAGAATGACCAACACAACCACATTGGCTGACTGGTGACAAATGCTACTGAAGACTGAGATGCCAGCTCACAGCAGTGTGTGGCCAAGCTGGTGACCAGTATAAGGTTCCAGGTTGTTGTGGTTGTGTGTGGTTCTTCCAAATGCAGCCAATTTAGGTATATTTCATCCATACAGTAACAATAAACAAGAGTCAGGTTGTTTGGCATTGGCAGAGAAGATTTTTTTTTTTTTTACAAATGCATTGTCCCTATAAATGTGGCCTCACTCCGACAATATTAGATTTATTGCCAAAAACAAAGAAATAATCCAAACAAACATTTTTCTTTTTATGCCAACATAGTTTTTTTTAAGCCTGATTCATATCATTTTGTTCTCCACAAAGGACTGGTATAATCTAAACATTTACAGAGGGCCAGTGGTTAAAAAAACAGGATCCGTGGAGTGCTATGTACTTGGGTGTTCCTCTGGTGCTCACCATTCAAGTGATCCAGGTGAAGATAGGGGAAGCATATCTGAAGCACTCGAGAGGTAATAGATATTAAAAAGCCTTAAATGATACATCGCTAGTTTATTAAAAGCAGTTTATTAAAAGGCGGGCAAAAGGCTTTTCAGGGCATGTGGCAAAATGTCAGTGCAGTTCAAGTACAACATTTCATGGCGGTGTAGGCATACTATCATATTATGGTCAGGTTCTGAAACTGAACTGTTTCAGTTTCATTAATCATCATATAACACTAATAGCAACTAGATTTTTCTTAAGATTGAATAAATTTCTATGAGATTAAGATTTTATAAAGATGTTAATGGAAATTTACACACTTCAGTCTTTAGAAATTCAACTGACTGCAATAAAATCCTTAAAGCAGACAGTTTTCAGCCTCCTTGGTTAATAGACAATGTTCATTTTGGTCCATTTCAGAGACTGAAACATACATGTGATTCAAATGAGGATTTGGATAAAAAATGTTCTAAACATGAGCCAAAAATTCAAAACAAGAGGATACCAACCAAAAACCACATGCAGAGCTTGCAATACGACAAAAAGTCTCTCTAGAGAAGAACTGCAAGTTCCTAAACAGCAAGACCAACAAAAGTCTGATCAAGTTTGTTTGTGTCACTATATAGTGATCTGGCAACAAAGATAAAAAAAAATTGGACTATACCGAAAAGTGATTGAGTCCTTAGAGAAGCCCTCCCAGATGCTCTGACCATTAGCTTCAGTAGATCCACAACATAAACAACAACAAACCTGGCTGTCCCCCCAAAAAGCTGACCCCAAGTGTGGACATTGTAATCATTCCAACAATATGATAAATGGCAACCATTTCACTGTGGTTACATCGGTTGTAAGTTTAACATCACACGTAGTTTACAGGCTTGAGTATCCACGTGGCTGTTTTTAATTTGAACTGAGCGCAAACTGAAGGTCAGACTGGCTGTGCATAAACATGCAGTTAGAACTGGTAAACTTCAACATCCCATGGCTGCTCATTATAAAAGATTCAAATCATGGCAAAGGCAATGCATTGAAAGTATCAAGTAGAGCATATTGAACGGTGTATTAGAGGTAGAGATATGCTTAAAGAGTCATGCAAAGAGTCATTTTGGATACACAATGAAATCTACCAGAGTTAGGTTTAAATGGAGCTACATCTTTATTCCTTCTCTTAATGGCTCTCCTGTGTTATTACCTTTTGCTGTCTCTTTGACAGGTCCTCAGACGGTTACATGTGACTGTATGTAACCTGTACAATGTCAGTTTCATGTATGCTGTTTAATATAGAAATTAACTCCATTTGTGTCATTGGCAGGTCATGGTGATCATGTGACCGTCTACCTGCTCATACTGAGCAGCTGGCCCTGATTGCCTATTTAACAAAGAACTGCACTAACTGACAGACATGTTCCCAGATGAAGGCCTTTTGGCTGAAACGCGATTTACTTTTAATAGACTATCCATGTATCATTTAAGGGTTTTTATATCTATACCCTCGAGTGCCTCAAATCTGTTTCAACTACTGTATACAGAGCACCGTCAGAAAGGCCGGAGAGCTGTTCCTAATAACCACTTTGAATAATTTCAAGCAAATCTAGCTTCTTGGATGCAAAATACATGAAACCCTCATTTTCTACTCATCTCAATCTCTTGTTTTTATCAAACCCCTTCTTTCCCTTATTTTTTCCCCAGAACTGAAATTCTTTCAACAACTGGTTCTTGTTATGGATTCTGACAGTTCTGCTGTGATCAAACATTTTATTAGCAGCAGCAAAATCAGGGCTATTATCAAAAGAGAGGACATGGTGAGAATGAAGCGGTAAAGGAGGAGGATGATATGGAGGCTTTCGGTTGAGTAAACCTATATTTAAGGAATCGTATCAGCTGAGGATGTGTTGTAGTTCCACTCTGAATCATCTGGGATGCCATTTAGAGAAAAGAGGAAGTTACTAAATAACTTCCAAAGCATGCATTCTTTCATGCAACTCGCATTCCTGTTGTGTACCTTACCTCTTTTTTTTGAAAAATAGTTGCAATGCATCCAAACTGGGGTGAATAAAGGATTTGTACACACACATTCATGCATTCAGTTCAGCTTCATTGTGCTTATGCTTTCACACATAATTTCCATCTGTAAAAACACATTCTTCTTTAAACACATGTACACCTTTCCCTGGGATTTCTCCATTAGTAGAAAGAAATAGCGGAAAACCAGCAGCGATACCAAAATGATGTGGCTTGCACAAAGAAAAACTCCTTAGGCAAGATTTGTATTGGAACGGAGCACAATTATCTCACTCCATTATCATTTTTTCTCTTGTGTCAAGAAAAGCAAGTTTGAAGACCAAATAAGAGATTAAATGACTGTTTAAATGTCGGATTCAATGCATTTCTTTTTCCATTTGTTCTACAGCAGGTAGAGTCAGCTTCCCAGCCCTCCGTGCTGTTTTTACAGGCTTGGATGGAACCATTAGAGGCCTTCGCCTGGTGTCTAGTGGTGTGGCTGACCTGCTGGTGACCAGAGCTGGTGGTGAGGAGCAGCAGGGAGGCCCTGGTTTACCCTGCCTGGGTGGGGCTCAGCTGGGGTGGATGCTAAAGTAGAGAGGACGGAGTGGAATTTCTCAAAGAAGCATTCGAAAAGTCAGAAGCTTTAGTGACAGAGGGAAGTTTAAGAGATCATGTTTACACCAAAATGACGAATCAAAACCCAAATATCCAACTTTGCAGCATCTTTACACAGAAAGTAATTTATTTATTTTACACAATAAGGACAGTTTCCTAAGATGATAATCAGAGTATTTAAATGCTAATCAGCTTGGTTTCCATTACACCTAGAGTTGTGCAAAATCTAAATGTTACAATAGCTATATTTTGAAAAAACGTCTCAAATATTGCGCAAGTTTTCATGCTCTATTGAGGTGTTTTTTCATATATGTCGCTAGGAGAAATATTTAGCAAGTGTATTGGATACACTTTTTCTGCATTAAGAGTAAAGATGTGAAATGTACACATTAACTTACAGAGTAACTTTTGGCCACTAGGGGCGTCTAACCTGCAACTTACCACAGACCACATGACACTGTTGCATAATTAGACAGGCTCTTTGTAAAAGCAAAGCGCTTCAGGTCACATGATCTCATGAGAGAAAGTTACAATGTCTGGTTTCTGAAGAGGGCAGCCCCCTCAGAGCGCTGACACACATCAAAAACTGTGTATTGATCTGAAAAATCATCCATTATTGCTCAAATTGGGCTAAAGTTTCACACAGTATCCTTTTAAAGAGGAAAATATTCCAAACCCTACAAAAAACGTAAAATGTTTTGTAGGGGTGTGAATATTGCAGCAACTACTGATTTAATTCGATTCCATTTCTTGGGGTAACGATTCGATTTTGTATTGATTCAAATTGATCTTAATTCACATTCAATCCTCATTAGGAATAAAATGTGCTGATTAACTCTGTTCCTCTATAAGCCAGAAACAGCTCTGAGGAATTGTTTTGTTAGTTGAAATAAAACTGGTTTAAAATGGTTTAAACTTTGCTAACATGGCAAAGTTTAACATGTTTTCATCACCTAGCAGTAGCTTTGAATGTAGTTAGGCTAATAATTTTAGCCTTTTAAAAAAAATCGATTCTTGGAAATTTGGAAACGATTCGGAATCTTGACAAACAAAAATCTTGATTCAGATTAAAAAAATTTTTCACCACCCCTCATGTTTTGTATCTGGAGTATCTGTAAGTGGAGTCTCAGTGGACGAGATTTTACAAGAATTGTGGATAATGTGTTAAACACCATTCAATGGAAACACCAAGTGTACCTTTTAAAATTTGGAAAAAATAAATTTTAGAAATATTTTGTTTGCGAAAGGCTGCAAAAGATTGTAAGGTTCTAAAAAGAATTGGCAAAAATTCAGTAAAATTGTGTGGAATTGCACTTTTTAATTTACCTGAGCTCAAAAGCCCATCTTGTTTTTCTACTGCTGATCGAAAAAATTGTTGTGACAATTACATATAAATTTTGTGACCATGGTCTCCAACTGACAGATTGAAATTTTGAGTCAATTTAATTTAAACTACTTTCCTTGTTCATTATCAAATCATGCAAGGCCTCTAGAGCAGACGAAACAGGAAGCCATAGTCATAAGAAAGATGTGATTTTGGACAGTGAAACAATATGAGCAAGTATGCAGGTGAAGCACAAATAAAAACATGCATAACTACAAAAAAATAAATAAAATCATGGCATTTATAGATGAAGTAAACACACCTGCCTTACTTGCAGCCTTCAAATTATATCAATATGATTAAAATGTAATGTAAATAAAGCATTCTCATTTGGTTCTGGAAGGAAAAATTTAAACACCCAGAATCCACTAGAAATATGTCACATTTAATATTTTCGACTAACTGAAGGGAACTTGCTAGTTTACTGTCGACTCAGCACGACAAACACCTCATATGCACATTTCACATGTGAAAGAAATGAGACAAATGTGGAACGCAAATTTTGTTCATCGGAAAGATGTGGTTTTGGGACATTTTCATGGCAATAATATATGAAACTCAAGCAAATCCCCATGTGATGTGCAAAGAATTTTGAATGGAGTTTCCCATATACAGGTTTCACATCAGGGATGGGTTTAACATTGAAGAAGGGTTTCATATGTTGCAATAAACATTTCACATTAGCGATGGCTTTCACATTAGAGATGGACTACATGTGATTATATAGGATTCACATATACATATACACACATATATACATTTTGTGTGTGAGTTTATGGGTTTCACTTTAGATTTGCCTTTGGCATGCAAATATATGGGATTTACATTAGATTTGCAATTTCATGTGATTATATGGGTTTCTATGTGATAAGGGTTTCACATTAGAACAGAGATGTGATTGTATAGGTCATAAGTGAATTTACATGTATTTTGCATGTTATCAAAATTTTCCAAAACCATGTTTTTCACATGGGAACTTACATTAGGTCCAAAAACAAGTTTTGCGCGTCATGATGCTTGCGTGTCAGGAATTTCCACGGGTATCACATAAGAATTAGCATGGCTTTGCACATTCTTACCATGAAAATGCTTAAAAACCGTATGTTGTCATGAGAAAAATACACGTCTCATATGTCTTCTACATATGTCTCACAAGTGTTTCATGTCTGCAAAACCACATCAGTACGGAAGCCGAGAGCGGTCGTTTTCCCGCATACTTTTTTTCTAGTGTTATCCCGAGATAACGGGTTAATTTTCTTGTTATAACGAGATCTCAAATAACCGTTTTCTCGTGATAACGGGATCATGTCAGGATCTCGATAAAACAAACTATAAAGTTTGTTTTCTCGTGAAAACGAGATGATTGTTATATGTGTTGAACGTCCATCAACGACATCATCTGGGGAGGACCA
>JBBDHI010000026.1:9796383-9809915 GCA_037177115.1 Craterocephalus stercusmuscarum
TGTAATTTATGAATACTTAGATCTTACAAGATCTATCTTGAGGAAAAGTGGGCTCACCAAAACAATTCCACCACCTCATCCTACAGTAACTGTTGGAATGTGTTGAGAGCTGTGAAAGACTTTCTGTGGGTGTTTTTCTCCTCATTAAAGTAATCTCAGTGGAGAGAGGGAAGAGTAACATGGACAACTTACCCTTCAAATAGTGGTTTGTCATTTTTGTGGTCTGCAGCACTCAGTTTTATTTGTTTCTTGTTTGAGATCTTTCTTGCGACCACAAAGCCCAGAGACTGTGAAATGTGGCAACTATGCTGTCTGGAAAGGATGGGTTGGAAGAAAAAAATAAATACATGATTCAGTTTTTAATAAAAATAACAAAATGCCTTTTTCTGACACCATCTAGATGTTTATAACAGACTATTTCTCTGTTTACAGCCTATGAATGGAACAGCCTGCATGGAAAAATCCTCACAATTCTCCCACTTAATCAAATCAGACAAATATAAATAATCTTCTCTTTTATTTAGATTAACTAAGTACAGTAAAGACACAATGATTGCATGAAATTTTCTAAAGGGAGACATATTTTTCCATGACATTTGCTCCAGTAGGTGAGTGCTGTGTTTAGAAAAAATCCATGTAAATTATATCTGATACTTTAGCGATCTGCAACCAGGAAAGGTGCAGCATGTGGCTGCCTGTCATAATATGTTCTTGGAAAATATCTGAGGTCAAATAATTTCACTTTTGGCACTCATGATGATCTGGATGGGCTTCAGGAATGGCAGGCAGCTCTTCATCCTGATTCAAGTCGTCAGGTGAGTCCAGGACTGAAAAATATGACTTCTAATCCCCTCTGCTTCAGTTTTTGTCTCCACTGAGTCTACCCGTCACCTTTATTGACACTTTAGCTTTAACCTAATTTTAAAACATCCATTGTCTGATTCTGGATTAATCCACCTTTCTGAATCGGTGATGAAACAGAATGAATGCCGCGGCTAGGAGCTGAAGGGAAGGAGAAAAGAATCGGAGCCTGGAGCGGTTTAATTTAGCCTGGTGCATATGGCAGCTATCTGGCTTAATTGCCAGGGATTTCCATTGCTTCTTAGCAGTTTAATCATCTCTCGCCGATTTTTGTGGGCCATCTGGAAATGATATGCTCTCAATTAAGTCTCCTCTTCCCTGTTCAAGGTTTTAAGACTTTCTTTCACTTTGAAGTTGCTTCCAGGGCCTACAGCAGACTGAGGCTTTGCTTCAGCTTCACCTACTCTGCGATGTAAAGACGGCTGCTGCTACTGCTGCACATCACTTATCTGCTTTATCCTCCTTTTGTATTTACTTTGTTTCATGCATCTGATTCTAAAAGTATTCAGAGTCAGATACTTGAAAATGTTGAAAAAATTGTTGGATAAAAGTTGGTCAGAGGCATTTTTCATGAACTAGAATAAGGTTTTTTCCATTTTTTCATAAGAGATGGAGAAATAAAAGGTAGTTTTCCCAGAGGATCTGCTCCATTTTTCGCGATGGCACCGCGGAGAACCCGCTAATTTCATTATCATGCCAATATGCAATCATGCTAGGTGTGAAAGCGTTTTAGAAGAGTCCTTTCTAAGCCAAGATGCCCCCAGTGTTAATAAAGGTGCGAATGAGCATATTCCATTCTGCCACCTTTTAAATAAGAAAATGAGAGAAAACGGCTAAAAAACGCTCATAAAAATTAAGAAAACTTCACGAGGGTGGAAAAAGTGAGAGATGTTTCGGATAGTTGCTTCGAAGTCCGCGTCTCGCCAGAGCTATAATCTGCATCTATGCGGCCATGTTTATTTAAGAGCAGATGTGAAATGGGCCGTATTGAAGTTGGGCGATGCGCAGCTTCATGCAGCCGTCCCAGTGCCCTAATTTTCCTAACAAACAAATGAGACAACGCGTATGATGGCTTTGTCTGTGCGCCTGCATGTACACGTTTGAACCACATGTGTGGGACAGTTGTGGATGGGGGGGGAAGCCAGACTTTGGGTATGAAGTCATATAGCAAGTAGCGCGCTAAGGTGGTGGCAAAAGGCCAATTTTCCACCTTTTTGACGAGATGCATGTATCTTGTGCAGCACTTGAGGATTCAGAGAATACCAGCATTGCTGCATCATCCCAGCAGCGAAACTCCCACCTCATCCGTCCACGATCCTTTCCCCCGTCTTCTTTTCCTCCACTTCGCTCAATCCCCTGTTGTTTTCTTTCCTTCTGGCTTTTTTCTCTCCTCCTTAACTCACCTTACATCGTCCGACGGGCTCCTGTGCGTGTCCATATGTCAAGCCGAAAGCAGGTCAGGGGGAATCTGGGAAGGTTTTGTTTATGTGTATGAGGTGAGCATGTCACAACAGGATTGAATGCTTCCCCTGGTCCTTGACGGTCCATAGGGCCCCTTGTTCCCTTAGTCCTCTGTTTAGATAAGGGCCTGCCACACTCCTTTCCAGGGGCCCCCAAGCACTTACAGCTGAGATGCAGACTGGAGTGATTATTTGGACTGGGAGATGCACACGTGCACAGCCCTCTCCTCCCCTCAGCTTCCCCATAAGTTTTATGCTTGCAAACTCACCAGCTCAGCAGTGTGTGTCCCTGCTCTTTGATTTGCAACCTCGGGGCTCTTTTTTTTTTTTCTTGTTGTTAAGACTCAACAAAAAAAGTTATTGTTTATTTACAGGTTTTATTGTACCACCAAGGATTAGTGATGCTGTTTTGGCAAATTTGAAAGGCCAAGCGGGATTCCCCAAGTTAGTTTCAAATGAAAAAAGTAACCCTGACAGCCCCTAAAAATATATAAAGTTGTTTAAATCTCACCCTTTGCATGATAGTTAACAGCTTCAAGACGTGGCAGTGTAAACAAAGTAATACCCTTTTTTCATCAAATGGAGAACCAGTAAAAAGTTTCCCACTGTGTGGAAATGTATGTCCAAACTTGACTGGTACTGTTTACACTATAACCTGCAGACTGTAGCACATCACAGATATAGTTGTATGGTCAGTAAAAGTGTATCGATAACCAAAAATAATTAGAGCCTGTGCCCAGTTTTGCAACCCTGTGCGCTGCACCCATGTTGCATTTTCATCAACACCATCAGAGTAAGAGCAGACAAACACCTGCAACCATTCTAGAGTCAACCTGAGGACTCAAAGACGGATATCAACCATAGTTTTTATTTAGCTGGACCTCTGTAGAATCCATTCAGGAAAGATTAGAACACTCACATCAGCACCTTGCATCTTCAGTTAGCTGCAGTAACGGAAATAAGATTGAAAAGCTCACCAAAGTTCAACTTTACTATTATCAAAGGTTTTTTATTAATACTGTTTGTTGATAAACTGTCATTATATTGATTTTATGTGCATTTTTTTTATCTGTCTGTGGTACTGCACCTGTGTAGATTACTGAAAATATATTACTTCTATTCTTCTTTTTATGCAAAGCGCAGTGTGTGTCTATGTACTAAAATGTGCTACATAAACAAAATTCCTCTGTTAACATCAATGTCAATTGTGTGTTCAGTTGACTTGATGCAGAGGGACAGATGCAGACCAGAAACACCCAAAGAAATGTCTTAAAAAGTCTGAACACCCGCAAGGCCAGACAGTTTCTAGATGATCGCAAAAGATAAAAATCTCCCTGTGTTTATAGGTCAGTCCCCCAGGATCCTGATCCACACATCCCCAACTATATCGTCATCAGAGTTCCCCCAGAGTTGTTTGGATTTTGGGTCAACTGAAAAAATATTTACTAAATGGGGGCATTGTCAAAAAATGGAGCTGACCCATAACTAGGGAGGAAAATAAAACCAACAAAATCTGGGTGCAGTCTCACCGATGAGCACATGAGAATGGTCCTAACCCAGTACAGATCCAGATTAATATCCTGAGCTGGAGCTCAGTGGTCTGACTGACAAAACGTGGAGTTAGATAAAAGAGCGGGGGGAGAGATGCTTTGTTCAGTTGTTCAGTTGTTAAGATTTATCCGTAAAAGTGATGCTGCGTTAAGATGTGAAACAGAATTGGGGATATTTAAGCTTTGAAGATACAATCTTTTTTATTTATTTTCTCTTATCTTAAAAAGTTGCCTTATTTTTACTTAGCAAGCAAGAGAACACTAATCGTTAGTCGTGAATACAGTTCTATGTTACATGTAAATAAATACTCAAAACAGTTTTTGAATTACACTGAATTGCTTTGATTAGACAGTCAGGTATTGATTATATGATATTAAGTAGTATTAACATAATAATTAATACTAGTTTAATATACATCACACTAAATAGAGCCTAACCATAGACACAGTTTTTCGTGTCTCAGTATTTCAAGCAAATTCTTGGAAAGTAAATTAAATGCAGAGAAATCTAAGTAATGGTTTTGATTACATTTAGCTGTCTTTTTATAAATGAAAACGGAGTTACAGCATATTAGTCGAGGTTAAGGGGTAATACTGACTAAGAAACCAAGTTTAAAAAAAGAAAAAAAAAAGCTACAAAGACTAAACAATGTTTTTTCCACCAGCAAATTGACACAACAATAGAGGTTTAATTTAAATGTATCCCTGCAAGCACATTTTCGCTCCAAATTCAGTATTTGTTGTGGGGAAACTGAGATCCATTTCCTCACCGCAAACAGTAAATATTTGTTGAGGAACTGTTTCGCTTTGGTACCACATATCCTGAAAGCGCAGCACTTTCACTCTGACAAAGCCACTTTGATGAAAACCATAGTGTAATGAGAAAAGGCTCATATAGTCATGACTCACCTTACTAGTACCCCTTTTCTCTCTTTCCTTGAAGTGCCTGACAGCTATGCACCTAATTTATCTAACAGACTTAAAATGTTTTACCTGATCACCATGGGGGCTATAGTTGTCTTCTGCAACAACAACTGAAAGGATGAAAACTATTAAGAAACCCACTTTAATGACCAGTAATACGTAGTTTTGCATCATACTTTATCTCAATTTTAAGAATGAAACTTACTGTAACATGGATATGGTTACGTACAATAAGGAGTTAACTAAATGCAGAAGATGACAGCAAAAAAGGGAAATTCTGATTCTGAAAATTATCCTCAATCATCCCAAAGGATAAAACCCCCGGTTACCTGGATGTGATTTATCAAATGTGTACTTTAAAAAACACCTTTTTGAACCCCAGACAAGCATCTTTTAAAGTGTGAACACTTCTAATCTCCAATTCTTGCTGTGTCCAAACACAAGAAGGAAAGTCAAATGCCTGAATTTTGTTTGGGATACTAAGATCTAGAAAAAATAAACGCTAGTTTAAATCTATTCTTAATTCAACAAGGTATTAGCAGGGCTGTCTGAGATACTCAAGAGTCCTGACAGATGGCAAATATTACTTCTTATAAAGGTTTTGCAAATAATCGCCCACTGTCCAGAAGTAATAGACATCAGCCTTCATGCTAAAACCTTCAAGATGTTTGAGGATTTTTTATCCATACTGACAGATTCCAATTCATTTAGATTAAAACAATTTAAATCTCAATATTCTCGTGTTAGTAAACAAAATACACACAGAAAATGACCGTGTATTGCAAACTGTTCTCATATTCATGTTTTGTCAAAGCCTATGAGGCTGAAAATATACTAGCATTTAACAATGCATGATTAATATGTGTGAGTATTATTGCTGCTTCATGTATTTTTCCATTTGTGTATGTCCTGAAAAATTATCATATTCACAAGCCTTAAAACAATAGTAACCACTAGGGGCAGTAAAGACAGCGGTAAAATGGTGGAAGGTTTCTAAGACATGGCATGCTTCTTCTAGGGGTCTCATATATGACTCTGCTGTTAGATCATCAAAATGCTAGCCTTCTCAATTGTTGCCATGTTTATCATACAATTTACAACCCACAAATGCACAAACGCTACTCTTGAAGACCCCTCTTCATGCAAGTACTAAAAAGTCATAACCAACTAAGCCACCATACTTTGATGACGTCATCCAGGAAATAAAACATGCTACGGTTTATGCTAAAAAGAATGAAGTCGTTTTGAGTAAATTATGGACGTTGCCCACTGAGAACCATTGGATTACTTCGGACGAGCAGTATGGAGGAATATTGACAAGTTTTTGTGGACTTTTTTGACCGGGCGCCGTTCAACATCACTTTATGGGAATTTCCTCAAAACGAAAAAATCCTCATATCTCCGGCTACATATTAAATATCGAGAAGGTGTTCCAGAGTGTTAATCAGCATGAGGGTGAGTACAAAATGAAGGCACATCACTCTGAGAGCGGAGTATTCCTTTAAACCATGGTTGGTTTTACACTTTCCAATAATTCGCTCAATGACTCTCACCTGACTGAGTCCTCCCATTCAATGTTAAATGATCAAAATATATGTAGCCTTACTTTTTTCTCTTAAAATAGGGACAGTGTGGGCATTCATCACAATTGTTCTGAATGTTCAAAGCCTTGGGAACCTCCTATGGTCTTTAGAGGACCCCCTTTAGGGGTCCCGGAAACCAGGGTGGGAAACACTGCCCTACTTGAGTCCTCTGGTAACAAGCATAGAATACATGTGAACAATTGCGCTCACAACAGAGCCGGTTGTCCTTCCTCGTTATCATTCCTTCTGTTTGCTTTTTGTATCAAATCCCACTTAGTTGTTTTAGGCCTAAGAAAACCCTGTTAGGATAAGGAACCAAAACTGCTTTACTTTGATGCAAAAATAGACTTTGGGCTTTCTCAAATCTGCAGAATAGGATTTTGGAGCGAGACCAGACTGGGTTCTTTATTTAAATTAGATGAATTCAATGAATACAGGCTTTTTCTAATTTTTCAACCAACAAATCAACCTCAAACTACGTCCTTTTTACCAAACAACATGAACTTTTCTAAAGAAGTTTGACACTTGTGTGACTGTATGTGTTACCTCTAAATCCTCCAGTTAGTGTTTTGCCATTTTCTTTTCGGTGTGGCCACTCCTGAACAAATCTCCAACATTTCTAGATGCTCTGGTTTTGTTTTTATAGTAGAGTTCAAATAATCCCCATACCAGACTGAAAGGGTGCCACAACCTTTCTCTCAAGGCCTAAACCTCTTTAGATCTTGGTATAATAACGGCACCAGGTCTTAGATGTCAGAGGCTTAGAGCTTCAGTCTGTCTCTCACTAAGAAGGTTCGTGTCATTGGCACCTAATCTAAAACCCCTGGTGGACGTTTTCTGAGACATTTGAACAAGGACATCAGTCAAGAAAAAGTCCACAGCTCCAAGACCCGAGAGGGATTGACGGATTGAGCTCAGATAAATCTAGGTCATCACAAATGCAACATAAATGTATGACATCAAGGCTTATTTTGACATGACCTTCCCCTTCTTCTTGCCAAATTACTCAAAGATGTCAGAAATAAAAATGCCTAAACACACGTGAACGGTCAAAAAGAATCCAGGCGCGTTTGATGCCGTTGTCATGTTTTCAGTGTGGGTCATGGTTTTCAGTCATCACTCACACTGCAACTCAGACATCCTTGAGCAAAAGTCTCACAAAACCAGCAACTACTCCGCAGTGCATGTGGATGCAATTCTTGGTTATTTAGAGCGGAAAGTCTCCACAGGGCTACTGGAGAGGAGTTGAAATTAAAGCCCCAGCACACACAGCACATCTCGCTGCTAATTAGCAGTTACAAGCCTCTTGTGTCCACTGTGTGACGGCGGAGAGTAAACAGACGCTCTTTGTTGCTACCCTCTGATTGATCAGCGCTTATTGTCCGTCATCCGGGATGTGGGGTGTATGTGGGTATACAAGTTTGCCCTCTTTCGGTGCTTCAAAGTCCTTCCATTCAAAGGGCAGCAAGGCGTGAATGAGGCTATATTCAGTTCAACCGAAAGAAGAAGAGAAAACTGTCCTTGTTGATGACATGTAACTAAATGGCCATGAACTCTGGAGGACCTTCTACTGATCAGTCACCCGTCTGTAGCATTTATACCTTTCCTCCCAAGCAGCCGTTTAGTTGTCAATGCCAAGTCAATTTCTGCCAGTTCTCTTAATATATACCAGGCCTCTTCTCTTCCTAGAGTTTTAACGTAGAGAAAACCCAGAGCAGCTTCGCAGTGCGATCCCTGCTTTGTCCCATTTACAAGAAGCTGAGAAAGGCATCCATCCATCCTTCTCGTCATAACTCAACCCTTCACACAGCCAGTGAGGTTGGACCCCGCCCTGTGTGCGCCCCCTGCTTTGGCCATCTCAGCCCTATCCTCTCTGTATCACATCTATCCATGCCCGTTTCTGCACCTTCATCTCACGTCCTCTTGACGGCTGCACATTTTGTTTGTTTGTTTGCTGTCAAACTCTTGCATGCATATTCAAATTCGAACCCAGGTCGGGGTTTTTCAAGGTGGAGCTCGCCGTCTTTCTCTGTTGCTCTATTTCTTTCCATCCAAGCATTACTCCAGGAAATCTCTTTGTGTTATTTCCCCTCACAAAAAGATTCAAGGAGAGTCATTAAAAAACCTTAGTAAATATTTTCCACTCCATAAAAAGAAATTAAGCTTGCTTGTACAGTTTATGAAGAACTGTTTAAGACAGGGGAGAGGAATAGAGTAAATTGGGGCAAGCTTGATGATGCCTAAGTAGTAAGCGCCTCCTTATTTGTTGCTTGGCTGGAGACAGAGGTACCTGCCATGAATGAATTGGCTACACAGAGCAGCCCTTGTTCCTTCAAGTCTGTGCATCAGCACTTTTTTTTTTTCGTCTTTAAACTCATATTCCTGTCAGAGGCCTCCCATATGTGCTCTGCAATGTGTGCTTTGTCAAGGAGGAAAGAGGCTGAAAGCAAGAGATGGACCTTTAGGGAAGGTGCAAGAGCTCCCTTTCACTGTCCTGCCTCCTTTCATGCTGAGCCTGCACATTTTTCTCCTTTTGTAATGGAAAGTTCTGGAGAAATGGTAATGGAAGAATAACCTCGACAAATCTGACTTCGAAGTAATAGAAGGCATGCGGTCAGAGCAGAGCAGCTTCATTGTTTTTGACACTGATTTCAAGCACAGTGGCTACTGTTACTTTAGCAATTAAGATAATATAAACCTTGGCAAAATAAAAAAAGTGACTAAAGGGATTAATTGTAACTACAAGACACAGTTACTCATGTGTATGCCGTGTTTTTCTTCTTCCATTGTGCATTGTACCTGCTGCTTGTGTATTGAAATCGTGACTTTACAGGATTGCGCGTTGGAGCAGCGGCAGGGTTTGTCTGCCAACCTCCTCGCCGAGTCCAGAAAGTCTGCATTCCACCATCTTTGCAAATCCCTCAGTTTCCAGCACTCAGAAAAAAACAGGAGTAAAAGTAAGTCTTTACTACTGATTTTTCTCTGGTTTGGAAAGCCATTTACTTTCCCGGCATCCTTCCAATGTCAAGATGTTGGCTCTTGGGTTTACACTGAGGTGCCCAGCCAAAGACATGGGTCAATTTGTCTGTCAGTCAGGGTAGAAATAACTGCAAAGCTAATGTTTGTCCATTTATGTAGTATTCAAGGCTGTTCTGTACATCCTCATATTTTTCTGGAAATGTTGAGAGTTTTGAGAAGATTTCAGGAAGCTCTAATGTTACTAAATATGTGTCACTAACTTGTTGAGGTTTTAGCTGAGGCCTCATTTGGGATTGCAAATTACTGCCAAAGTGGCAATTCTTCAGTGGGTTCATAAAGTTCCTCATTGTCAGTGGCATTTGAAATGCCTCATGGAGCTTTTTCTTTGACTGTAACTTGAAGGGCCTGGAAAGTGTCCAGTCCAAGCAATGCCTGATTATTGATTTTTCACTGACCTTTGACTTGATAATAGGGGAAACTGAAAACGTTCGGGTGAGGTCATAACTGAGATTTGCTAGCTCCAGTAAAGTGATTTCCCAAACTCTGTGCCATGGCACAGTGATGTGGTGAGGCACAAGCCAAGGCGTGGCTTGAGATTTTGACTGAAAAATACAACAAGCAAAGAAATATGAGTTTTGATTTACTCTATCAGTACTGATTTTCCAATTCCTTTGTGTGCTATGATTGAAAGTGTTGTGGAAAAAAAATGTATCAGTGAATCCCGATGAGAAAATCCTTCTGGAGTTTATTTTGACCTGTGCACAAGGAGAGACGTCACCCAGATACACAAGGCATCTGAAGGAGGACTCTGCCCACAACGATGAGTTCAGACTTTTTATAACCTTGCAGGAGATGTGTATTCATTACAGAGGTCTTTTGTATTCTTAGTGGTACAAACAATGGTTCAGACAGGAGAGGAAATCAAGCAAATGGTCCCCAGGATGTCAGCCTTACATGTGCTCAGTTTGTTGGGCTTCAGGTGTTAAGGGCAAAGTAACAGAACAAAGGTCCTTTGTCCACTGTATGCAGACAGCATCTGCATTTGTTTGATGCAATTTGGGTGAGTTCATTAGCTCCTAAATGTAAATTTGGAGTTGCAGGAAGAGTGGCTTAATTTGATTAACCCAGACAGTTCTTTAAGCTAAATACATGTTTTTAAAATGAAATTTAATAATAAATGTATTAAAACAATAACATTTCCATCACAACAGCTACCAGGAAAACTAAGTCCATTTGAGGGAAATGGATTGCAAAGCTGCAAGGAGCAAAACAAAATCTAACTTCCTGTGCACCTACAGCTAAGAGATTTAACAACCAATTAGTGCAAGTGCATCACGTGCCAGCAGATCTCAGTGAATGCTAAAATGGTACCAAGACAAACAAAGGAATCGATGTGCTTGGAGAACAAACATAATCAAGAATGATTTTCAAAAGGAAAAGAGAGAAACCTCAACCACAGATAGGATGAATGTTTTGCTGGGAAATATCTGACATTTAATATTGTGGAAACAGGTCACAAGCTAGCAAAGCTTAAGCTAAGCTGAACTTCATAAAGTAGCCAATACAACTCTTTCATGCTGCAAATGTGCTATTAAAGAGGCTCTCTCTGACGGTTCAATCAAAAGAAGAGTACATAGGCTTGTTAGATGGCTTTCCACTATAGCAATGTTTCTATTAGAATCAATAATAATGCTATTTTAAGACATGGAAACAAAGGTTTGATACCTATCCATCTATCTTTAAATATTTGTGAGTGATGTTCAAGGTACTCTCAATAACCACTGCTACATCATTGCACATTTGTATTCTTGGCCTTCCAGATGAACGCATCCGATTCTCCAGTAAAGAACTGAAAGGAATAGCCTTAAAATAATAGCCTTACTTCTGTAATTGCTAAATTTGGAAATACACAGCAGCAGCTTCCAGCACACAATGGTTTGATGAGGTCATGTCCTTTTGAAAAGTAGAGAAAAATACAATATAAAAAAGGGAAGCTTGAACAAGTTCCACGTGTTTTGCAACCTAATCCCCCCTTCCTTTTTTTAAAAATCAAGTTTTTATCTTACATAAATTCAAGTTTAATTGTACTGTTCATTTAGCCTTATTTTTCATTTTACTTATTTTGTAAAAATGTAACGAAAAATGTAAAAAGTTTAATATGGTGTGCTAATGTGTGTGACCATCAGTATTTTGTTGTTTATGAATAAAAAATGTAAAAAATGTAAAATGAAAATATATACATTTTTGTGAGTGATGGCATAGAATTCAGCCACAATGACGGCTGAATTTTCATTTATTTCTTGGCTTTATGGTGATGCAATACGATTTCCAATAATACACTAATAAAAAACATAATGAAAAAGGTGGAAAAGAGGTGGCGCCTCATCAGACAGAATGTTAAACATGTGTCAGAGTACGTCTTGGCAATGGGTTTGAAATATGGGAGCGGTTACACAAATGTTCGGGTAAATGTTACATAAGATGTCATAAGGGCCTTTTCATTCTGACGCTTCATGAGGTGAACGACATGAAAGAAAACAATGAGATTACAAAAATGTTTTGTTAACGTGGCTTATGTTTTACAATCTCATTTTTGTGGAGAATTACATTTTACGGAACCCGGTTCCAGATCTACAGGAAAGAAATATCCAGGCCCATATGACTCCAGTTATCTCAGATTCTTGGTTCATGAAAGGAAAACTTTTGTTTCACATTCTTGAGCATGTTGAGTTTTATTTCAATGAGCACTCAAAGTAAATACACGGTGTGACATGTTCTTTCACCAGGGTGAAGCAGATCAGGTTCTTGCCATGTGGACATCCATTTTAAAAAGTGCTGACTGCATTTCTGCATAAATTTCACCTTTAACATAATAAGGTTTTTGCATAAAAAACTGTTTTTTTTTCTTAAAGCAAAAGGGATCCTTATTCAACAAAATAGTAGATCATTGTGTTTAAAATATATATATGAGCCATCAAGACTTCTATGGAGTTTTTGTGGACATGAGTGGCTTTGTTCTTCAGCTCCTCCTGTGGTTACAGATAACATATCTGGAGCATTTTTTGTAGCCAAAGAACCTGGACATCTTGCAGGCTCTGAGTTGACCAATGTATTCACATGTAAGCCCAAGTACACGAGCCGATCTAGATGACTAAAAAAATCCTACAAACCTCAATGAACTTAACATTGTAAAGAAGAGTGGTGTGAAAGACTCATGAAAACAGAATAATGGTCATTGAATTATTTGTAGTTTTATTGTTACAATATGATTAAATATAATCTACAATAATCAGGCCTTGCTATATTTAGCTTATAGGTGCAATTGGTGGTATTAGCTGGTATTGGTTTTATTTGCACATCCTTTAGGGCTTTGACACTGGTTTCTAAACTAATGCTTAAAAGCAAAATGAACAAGTAACAGAAATTATATTGTTATTTTATCTAGCTGTACTTATTACAATATTAAAAAGATTTATATTTAATAGCATTTGCAAGTAATAGATTCCGTGAACATGAACAGTTATTGTACTTATTTTACTGTATTATTTCTTCAAACGTGTATTTGGTGTTTTACACGTAGAATGGACGATTCCTGGTAGCCTGAATTTCTCAGCTTGACATAATTTGTCCTGTATTTGGTCTGTGTGAGACAGAGGGAGTTTCTCACCACATCCCCCTCCGGAAAGAGTCAAACAATGACTGGAAGAGTCATACTACCCTCTTTTATTAACCAGGGAGTTGAAACACCTTCCAGCTCAACATTAGTCATCCCTCATTACTTCCTCCTTTGTTTCTCAGTGAGTGAAAGCTCATATAACGAGTTTCATCATCATTTAAAAAAAAAAAAAACACAATTCCTGTTCCTCATTGCATCCTCCCCAGCATCTCCTACGGAGAGGAGGATGGCATCATGTGCGCTTAGCTCTGCATTGACGTCACTACTGGAAGTTGCGGTTGGGTTGTCATGGTACATATGGGTGGTGGGTAGGGGCACAAGGGGCATTTCCCTTTAATTGTTGCTCACTGTTTTGATCATTGTCCAAGTTCAGGGATGACTACAAACAGATTTAATATGGGGAAGTTGGTGGAAAGGTCCTTATAAAACAAGATTTAACCATTTCTCATATATATATATTTTTCTTTTTAGCCTGGATCAAGGATATAAGAATGCTAAA
>JBBDHI010000026.1:9826948-9838192 GCA_037177115.1 Craterocephalus stercusmuscarum
TAACTCGTGTCCAAACACCGCTGGGAGATTCCACTACTGACACCAATAGATAGCGATCGCCAGGTAATACAGATACTCCATATCGGCTTTGACTGGTCAGTCTGCAGGGTTGTTGCCACAGTGATCTGCCTTTTCTGGCCCTATGTCTTTGGTGTAGAGTGACTAGAGAGAGAGACTAAAGTGTGTGTTTTTAAATTGCTTTGGTGTGTGAAGGGTTGTTTTGATTGATTGGAATTCAGGTAATCAAGACCCCCAGCGCAATATTTGACCAAGAAAGTTCCAAATTAAGTAACAGGGGGTGACTTTGAGGCAATTAACCTAAAATTTAATCACATTTTTATAAGATTCTAAGGATAATTGCAACTTTAAGTGCCTCACCAACAATATGACACTTAGACTAACAAAATAATCTACACTTTGGTCTCTATTGTGATACAGCTCCCTAATCATTTACCCAGAAATTCCTGGTTCAAGTGCCCTCTTTCAGCCTGCTCATTTTTTTACTTCCATATTAGACTACTTCCACCCACTGTTGGTTTCTGTTAGGAGTTATAATTACATGGTTAGGATTAGAAAAAAACAAACAAACAGTCATGGGGTATGAAGTTTTATACTCACTGGTCACAGATGCCTGCACAAAACTGCTGCCTAAAAATACATGGTCATCTCATGATTTTTTAGTCCAGAGTTTCCCAATCCTGGTCCTTGGGTGCCACTGCCCTGCATGTCTTAGACGTGTTCCTACCTCAGCACACCTGATTCTGATTAATAAACTCCTTCAAGGTCTTTGCAAGCCATTTATTAGCCATTGTTTTAATCCAGATGTGTTAAAGTAGGATAACCTCTAAAACATGCAGGACTGTGGTACTTGATGATCAGGATTGAAAATAATATCAAATGAGATCAGGCTGAAATTTCAAAATCCCCATTTGGAAATGCACCCAGTGCCAGACGTAAACTGGTGCTATTTCTGCTCTTCCACGCCTGTCACAGCAGTTTGATCTGACAGGTGTAGACACATCTGATCAAAGCTCGAGTTTATCAGAGTAAAACAACAACAACAACAAAAAACAGAAGTTTTCAATCTCAGAAACATCAGAGCAGGAGCTTTTTTTTCTTCCCATCAGGACATCAAGGTCCCAGAGAGCATGAATGGCAGTCTCAGTTCTCAGTAAAATTACCAGGAGCAAGCTGCTGTGATGGAAATGTTTTGTGGAAAAATATGGGAACAGAAAAAACCTTGAAGGAAATGGCAGTAAATTCTGAAAAAAGATCTATCTATGACCCCAATTTAAAGAGAAAGTGGGTCATGCAGCTAGACAACAAGCCCCAGCATCGAAGATGTCCTACTGAAGAGTAAAGAAGAATAAGGTCAATGTTTTAAAGGCCAAGTGGTGGTTTTGAGTGTCATCCAACAGAAATGTTGTGAAATAACATGAATTTAGCAGCTCATGAAACACACCAACATCCCAAACTGAAGCTGTTCTATATGGAGAAACAGGTTTAACACTTTAAAGTCCAACCCAAGAAAACCTTGGAGAACAATCTCATTTTTTACAAGTCTTTATTTGTCCCTTTAATAAAATGTGAAAAAAATATTTTACATATCTTTTCTCTAATTGGGAAGCCTGGACTTCTCCAGCGTACCCGTAAGGTCTCCTCCTGGTTGGATGTGCCTCTAAATACCCACAGGAAATAGTAGTGCATTACTGTGTTATTTTTTTAATCCACCAGGGGGCAGAAGACAAATTCCAGATTGTGTACAACACTGTTAAGAGCAAAGTTTTTATCATAAAGTGACACTAAGGGTCTCAGAAACTGTATCAAATATGGTACATACAAAATTATAAGGTTAGTCACAGCAACCCTAGGGTTAGTACTGAAGTTTATCAGATTTTCGCACTTTGTTCCCTTTAAAAAAAAAGGCTAACTTAGCATCTGTCTTGTATGTTGTCTCTTTTCGGAGCTCTTTCCTGTAAGTAAAAGTCAGTCCAGTAATAATTCTTGTCTTATCTCTTACTCCCTCTCTTTTCCTTCCTTCCTATGATGATGTCATACGATTGTTTTATGACATTCAAACCAGCCAGTGAGTTGATATTCAGTTGCTAGCATGTGGTTCGGGCTTGAAAAAGAAGTTATGAAGTATAGTCAGTCAGCCCCAGGATGCTGCAGGGCAATGCCAACTCCAGGATATACACAATGAATGTTTGTGTACCATCCTAACAAGTGAAAAGCACAAAGGATTAAGGTTAGAAAGTTGTGCAGTGTTGCTTTAAATTCCTCCAAACTCACATTTTAGGCTTGATCAACAGTTGGTGGAAACATTTAGTCAGAGTTGCTGCTGCACGAGGTTGTCACGCAAGACTTAAACAAAATACTACACATCATTTTTGTCTCATTTGCCAGATTGGGTAAAAACAATTTAAGCATTTTCTTTAGAAACAGTTTAAAGAGTACACAAACTTTGAATAACAGACAGCATGTCTGACCTCACTTTCAAGAAAAATTCCTCTTATCTAGTGTTTTAGTGAGTGGTTGTGACACTTTCCACTAACTCTGTGCACTATACCCCTCCAGGGAAAAGATCTGCTAGTTGAATCCATTCTGATATGCAGGTACAAAAAGCATCCTATTCATGCTGTCAGCATCAATCAAACCCTAACTTTTGAAAATCAGCCTCAGGTTTCATGATACATTTTAAAACTACATAGATATGTTTGAATACGTGCACCATAATCTAGATGTTATTTGCTTCATTCAGACATTTTGGCATAAACACCAGGCTGCTGTTCCTGAAGGAACCGTTTGCTGCAAGAGTAAAGTCTCTGTGTGCAACGCCAGAGCTGCAAAGGCAAAGGGATGAAACCATACTGCCCCCTAGAGACACAGATGATAACTTCAGGACCTAAAAGCATATTGGATGAAGAATTAAATAGTCATTTGCAATTGCTCAAGCAGCAGCAGAGAATTAAGCGAACTCAGATAAATTCTGTCAGTCACGCTGACTTTAGATTCTTACACTCGTGGATATTCACAACATCCTCCTTCAAGCTGAGAAAACCCATCAAAGCATCAAGCAGCACATCTTGATGACTCCCTAATACCATAGTCGTGTTTTACAAGCTTTGCTGTGTGAGGAGGCTCAGCAGGTTTTCTCTGGCACAGTGGAGTGTGTGTTATCACTCAGGTCCTGTATCCGGTTGGGTTTTGTTCATCTATTTTCCCACGACATGTTCAAACAACAATAATGCATTCAGCTTTATTTCATGAAATACTTTCCCATGCCTGCGCTGAGCTGTGAGATTCCGTAAAACCCTTTCAGAGGGTTGATGCAGGCTGTATATTTCTGTCCTTGCATAGTTGTGTTATTGTGACGGATGTGGCGGTTTTCATTGTGAAGCCTGCGACAAAGTAACCACCAGACTGTGGTTTATGATGCTTAGACTTGCTAATTAACAGACTTGTTGCCTGCTTAACATCACACCATCCAGCCACATGTGGATAGCAGCTCTGCGACAAGTCCACACACTGGAACCGGGAAATGCAGAGACTTGATTGGTGAATTAACTGAAATGCTCAATGAAAAAAAACCTGAGGTCAGTTTAGTTTTGTGTATCACTCAGAGTTCCCAGCAACAGGAGGAACACAAAAGATGTAAATACTGCTTTAATAAGAATAAGTGTGCAAGAATAACTGATACCTAGTGGAAAAGATGGACATTTTATAAATTTCTTAAAGCAACAGGAACTGAAGACGGTGATTTAAGAAAGAAACAGCAAACACCAAATTTTTATAGATTCAAGGTGGATGAAGTGCCTGAAAGAAAGCCAGGCTGACTAGGATGAAGCAGGTGTACAGACCACCAACCCTTCAGTTACTGGACATCTCTTAGTGTTGTTCTTATTCTGTTTTATTCCAATCGATATGATTTTATCATAGTTTATTTATCTTTCAGTGCTGTTTTATTCCTATTGTATCTTTATTAGATATGTGTTTATTTTTATTGATTAATTGATTTTATCCATTTGTTCTGTACTTTGGTCAACTGAGGTTGTTTTAAATGTGCTTTATAAATAAACTTGACTTGACATCTTGCTTTACCAGCTGAACAACTGCCACCACAGGTGTTTTTTTAAAAGGACTTGGAATTAGTGTCCCACCTTTTTTCGAGATATTTTTTAATTTTTCTAGTCCACAATTTTTAGTTGGATTATTTTACAAACTGTAATTATCTTACTACACTGGCTAATTATTTCGCTTCATAATAGCCTGAAATTTCTCAAGGGTTTCTCTTAAGACAACCAATTGTTACTGGAAGGTCTTGAGCAAGTTTTCAGATATAATTGGGTAGTTTGTGAACTCAAACACAGTCTCAGCGACAAGATTTAACTTGATTTGCATGTGAATTGTGTAACTAAATAAGAAATAAAAGATCTCTACTCTCAAAACATGATTTAAAATCTTTACTATTTCACTCATATCTCTTACATCACTCAAGATCAGAAAGACCTTTTGGCCACTTATAAAAGTGTAAACTTGGTTTAATGGCCAATTTTTGCAGAGTACTGTCTTCTTCTGTGGTTCTTTTTAAGGCATTGCTTATCCCAGATGGTTCTCTTGCACTTATCAAACAAAGCTGGCACTGCAGTTTTAAAACTCATAAGAGTCTCACTTCACACACAGAGTTGTTTGTCCACTCAGACACACCGTAGTAAAAACAGTGGCGCTGATATTACAGTTGCCATGTATGTGGATCCTTGGTAAGGAGATATAAATGGCTCATCAGAAGATATTCAAATCATATGAGTTATTTTAGTAAATTAGATACCAATATAAACTGTTAATAAATGACATTTCCCTGTCATTTCATTACACACTGCAGCCTTAAATAAGCAACGACTCAACTGCAGCGAGACAGTGTTTACTGTAGCACTACCACAACAACCACTATTAACTGCCACGATAGCTCAAAACATGTTTTATATACACCCAATAAATGGCTCTACATGGCAGCGGCACACACTCGGTTCCGTGCAAAAGTCTAAATTGTTTCATTCAACACTTGACGCCGACAGGCAATATAAACCTTGAATGCATAAAATGTTTTACAGCGAGCCATTAGCTGGAAACATGTCTGTAATAAAGCATGCTGCATTGTGTTGCTAATCCACTGAGCGCACCATTGTTCAGGCAGCTTGTTGCCACTTTCGGCTTCTTTTGATTTCAGACCCAAATTAACTGTAAACATTTTTAAAGCTGTTTTCTTCTTGAAAAAAATGGGGATTTAAGTGGTGGCTCGCAGAGGCTGTGAGTGTTTAGAGGTTGAAAACTACTTGGATCAAATGGGTAATTTAAGATGGAGATGCAGTTATTAACCTATTTCAGATCTACAACTGAGCCCTTTAGCTTTTGTTTCTGTTTAAATGTCATTTCCATCGCTTTACCTTTAGACTGCCTGCCTCTCCAGACCTCTCATTCCCCTTTTCCTTTCCTCTCTGCTCTTCTATACCTCTCATCAGTCGATGAGTGGGTAGGATGTGACTGTTAGAGTCATAACAAGCTGGTGGAAACGAGTCAGACATGGAAGCCAGCGGAGGAGCCCTGCAGCTTCGCCCACCTTCTGATGACTTTACAATGTGACCGAACCACTCATCCTTGTTTTACTGAAGGAAACGTGCGTGCTGATATGCAGTGAAGCACCCAACAAGTGATGAAATATGATAATAGTGAAAAAGAGATGCTAATTTAATGATTGACTTGTTTATAGAAACGTTTTGTGTGCATATATATCTGTAGATCTGCTGCTTGAAGCGAAGTGAGGAGGATAGAAAGGGCCAGGAAACCCTAAAACAAGTCCAGCTTCCTTCCTTTGGGAAAACCCACCATCCCACTGACGAGCTCTGCAGGCACCAGGAAGCCACCATTTATCTAGCTTATTGTCAACATTTGTATGTACATATCAGTTATCATGTAGCTATTTGGCCATCTGTGAATCCCTTGAACTAAATGCAAGAATAAATATCCAGAGCTTTGCTATGGGTCCATTTCTTAGAGCAAAGATGAAGGTACAAAGCTTTACGGAAATAATTCAGTTTTTTATAAGAACGTTTCAGTTTTACACAAAACATTTTGAAAGCAGACCCGAGATATGATCCCAACATTTAGGACAACTGTATGGGATTTAACTGGATCTTTTAGGTATGTATCTCCTACCTCTGAGTCATCACATTGTCGAAAACATCTAGGTGCATTATACAGTTGCTCTCTGAAACATAACCGCTTTAAGATCAAAGAGGTTTTCACAAATCCTTCAATGTGTTGTTCTTGTATCTTTACTTTCTGATGTAAGGGCTTAAACTGAAGAGAAGATTCATTGCAATCCGTTAGTTTCCATAGAAAGCCTTTGGACTAATGTGGAAAAATGTGGATCAGAACAAAAAGTAAGAAATTTATCGTTGTTTGATTATTTTTCTTCTTTAATAACATCATGTGATGTTGGAAAGCCTGATTAGTCACCTTTACAATGAGGTATAACTTGTAAGGATTGTGCTTCTGTGGAATGAGCAACACAGCGAAACGTGTCAAAATCCCCTGTAATATTCACCTGTCTGCATTTACTCTTGTTATGAGATTCAAGTATTTCCAGATAGACAAGTATTTACAGATAGACACGTCAGAATTAGATTCTGGAGACAGTGGTGATCCCATATCTTTATAATCTGGGATCTAACTCCATTCTCCAGCTCTCCTACAAAGCCAGAATAATCACGGACTACCTCCAGAATTTGGGAGAGGAGAAGATATAACGACCTGTTGGGAGTCCAGACCTCAACCCAACTGAACATTTGTTGGATCAAATTGGACAGAGGGACCTTCAACAGTTCCTGGTTGAGGAAAGGGATGCCATCTCTCAGTGAAATGTCACCAGTATGAGGAGGCAGCACCAGACCGTTTTGGTGACTACCCACACGTTCAGCTGTGCTGCTCAATCCACAGAAGCACAATCCTTGCAGGTTACACTTCACTGTACTGGTAAGTAATCAGGCTCTCCAACAATGTACAACACAACACTAGTTCGTATCAACTACTACTACATTTACTGCGATATTTTCTGTAAACTTGATTCTAATTGGATTACAGTGAATTTAAATGTATTATGGTCATATTGTCTCTTTAAAAACCTTGAGATGACTTTGTCGGGATTTGGTGCCAAACAAATAAAGATGAACAGAACTGAAATCTGCCTTGAAAAAAAACTGCACCTGTGTATTTGTTTTACCACAGATCCATGCTTCTTTTATGTGCAATAAGTAAATTTATCTTCCTATCCGCAGCATGTATGTGCAGTGGTGATGAAATGCAGACACACAGAGAGTTTTCCATCCTCCTCTCTTATTTCATACATGTTGACCTACAGCCGTGCATGTTTTCGGTCTATAATAGTCGTATTTTATGTAATAGTTTTCCAAATTCATGGTATTTCCACTTTGCACGTGTTTAAATTGAGCGTAAGCCCAGCGGAGTGGAAATACTACTTTTAATGTTATTAAAGTCCCAAATAAACAGTGTAAAATATATGCAGTGCAAGGAGAGCCCCTCCTATGTGAGCCTGCTCGTACTCAGCTCACTACAGAGGTCCTGCTGTGGTCAGGCCAACAGAAGGAATGCAGACTGGTATCCCAAGGGCAGTGGGTTAAGAATCTCTCTCTCTGCTTTATTTTCCCCAACTCTTTCTCCTCCCCAAAAAACAGTGCAGGGCCTTGGAGTGGTGTTAAAACAACAGGGCTCTCTTAAATTAGCCCACTGCAAAAGTTCAATTCAGCATTTCCTTCACGGTTCAAGAAGAGCTCTCTTTCTCTCCCTCCCAGCCCTTCGTGGGGGTCTTCTGTAAGCCACGGCTATGTTGACCCAATCCCATCAACCAGGTGAAGGAGATTGAGCTTGAATTTGATGGGAATTTGCCAGCTGACCCACTTTCCACCTGCTCAGCTATTGTGCTCATCGCTTGTGCAAAACCAAACAAACAAAAGTATGATCCAACGGCATATTTCACCATAAAAGAGCTTGAAGAGATGTGTCACTCTGTCTATAATTTAGTGTTAAGCTTCTTTTGTAGCTGCGGCCAGTCGAGTGGCTTTCCCGTCATCGAGCTTAACAGATGTCGGCTCTGTTGTCTTGGTTGTGTTTATCCAGACTTTATGAACTCATTGACCGCTGCTTGGAGCCATTGAAAGCATATTGCCAGCTCATCTAAGAGAGCGAACTGCTGGAGCTGGCCATCATCTTCAGATCTACGATCCTTTGTTTTACATGTCTTTTGCCATTTATGCCATACATATGGAGATTGATTTATCCCTGTAGTTTGACTTGACTAAAATGGGCCGCTGTAGACAGAGGACAAGTCTTAACATGTCTGAAGGTTTTTTCTATTCCAACTTGTTCACATAATGGCCTTCCGGGTCTGGGATCATCATCGTTTACCAACCAGATTCTGGCCTACTGATCCTTAACCTCATAAATACTCCATGTTTTCTGCGCTAACAACAGCATGTGGTGGTGATCCTGACATCTAGAGCCCATGAAGGCAGATATAGGGATCAACTACTCCTAAAGAGTCCATACTTTCTTTTTCCATTTACATCATTCTTCGAATGTCGCCATCTCCAACCTGAATACCCCCCTCCAGAGTCCATATCCTGGAGGGAACCTCCTCCTACAAAGTACTCCTCGTAGTATAATTTTTCAGGTCTTGTTTTCAATCTCGGACACGCATGTGAAATTAATGCAAGAGGGACGGCGAGTCGACCTCAGCGGCCTGTCTCCAGCGCCGACACACAACTCTCGTGTTGCCAAGGCTCATTACCGGCTAAAGCAGAGGCAGCAGATCAAGGGAACTCCCCAGCAGGTTAATTTCCTCAACTAACCAAATCTCCTACAGCAACTGGATCATCTTTCACTTCATCTGAGCTCTGGAGCACCGAAGTCTGCTACTGAAACTCGGAGGACATCCAACTTTCACTTTGAAGTCGAAAAAATCAAAGTGGATGTCATTCGAGTAGCGATGTCTTAAAAAGGCATTTATAAGGAGGTTAAGCTTATCAAATGGTCGGCGGTTTCCTTATGAAAGATATACTTCACTATAATCTTGAAAGACCTGAATTCTGAATGACGCCACTGTACTGTTTTAAATTGGAACATTTCTCAATCCTTGTAGCAGATTTTTGCTGTGTCATGGTGTAGTGCCCATATTTCCTGCAACCAGCTTCAGCTATTGTAATAGACTTCCGGACACTCCCTAACAGTGGATTTTATAGCTTCTGGAAGTTTTTATTTCCTGGTTCTTGACACACACCCATGCATTTCCACAATTGGTCAAGGTCAACGCCAGTTTGAGGTCAACTCAGACTCCACCTGACGCCCCATGAGCTTTTCATGGCTCACGGTGTCCTGTTAGACCTACCATCTTCCTGTATCACATGCAGAAGCAGGAGTTACTCATCAACACAGGCGACACGAGGGGAAGTCAGGGTGTGCTTCTAAGGGAAACATGACGTATGACTTCCTCAGGCATGAGGTAAGGTAAGATGTTAAAGGCTATGACAAACGGCATTCTCCTTCCTGACCGTAAACCACTGAATACTGATAAGGGTGATAATTAAAGAATGGAGTAAAAATAGAAACATTATGAATAGGCAATAACGAGTTGATCTGAACCAGCTGTGTAGAAGCAGTAGGTAATGATGCCCCCTGTTTGCCTTCTTTTAGGATAAAAGCTCACTGAAGCTGATCAGTGCTCCCCAACCACAGTAGATGGCAAAAGTCTGCAGATCAAAAGGCCTCCACTCTAAAAAAAAAAGCAAAGAAATATGTAACATCCAAGATGCTCCCCCTTCTTTTAAAACCATAAAACCTTCAGGGTTTATCAAAAGTGAAAAGTTTGGCAGATTGTTTCAAGAGTCTGAAAAGAGCATAGGCAGGAGTGGTCATAAAGGACTCCCAAAAAAAACGGCCTAATGTGGGAAGCATGGCTGTATTGCGGATGATTAATAACAGCTTTACTGAGTTTAAACCATAAATTGAGCCCAGTGTTCCATCAACACCTTTGGTATACTGTTAGCAACTTGAGTCACAACTTTTGTAACACTTATGCTACTGGCTGTCCTGTGTGCAAGCGAAGTAGAGCGTCTGAGACAGCCAAGGTTCTGGGCTACAGGGCTTTCGAATTTACAAAGCTATTGCTTCACTTGTTCCAAAAGAAACAGATGACCCTCTGACATTTCATAAAGCAAAATTTCCCCATTTATTCCTTAAGTAGTGGTGATTTTCTGCATGACTTCAACAAGAGGAGGATGTGGTGGATTTCGTTCCTGCCAAATAACTGAAAAAGGGAATATAAAATTGCAAAATGTTTGTGGGCATGGGGACGCTTAAGGAGTTACACAATAACACTCTCATGATGACAGCTGTTGGTACCTACAGCACATGACACACAAAGTTCTCTGACACTGTTTTTCATGCCTGTGCGGCTCTTAAAGGAACAACACAATCATGATAAGCAGAAATTGCTCCCATGTGTTGCTTATCTGTGATACAAACCAACAATGAAGTCATGAAAAGGCACTAAGATTGAGATCTTTCTTGACAACAACAACAACAGAGTAGGTACCTGCTGTAATGACAATGACCGAAGTCTCAACCGTGGCAATCTGGCACATAATCGATGACCTAATGTATGGAGCTAGGATAGGAACGCAAGTTTTGAAACTCATGTCTTCATATTTTACAATAACAAGTGTAGCTATGAATTAAATCTACAAGTATAAATTAATTACGAGTCAGAAAAACAATGAAAGGGATACTGTGTAACTTCTGGCCACTAGGGGTGCTAAACATATAATGTCCCACGGGCCACACAACATTCTCGCAAAATTAAACAATTTCTCTTTCTGGCCTCCTCAGAGATGTTTTTCACCTTCTTACCTCGCTCAGCCATGACAAAATTTCCATCAAAAGAAGAGAAAAAAGGCGGACCCTCCACTTTACAGCTCCTAAAAAAACAAAGCGATGCGGGTCACATGATCCAATGAGAGGCATAGCCCCTCCTGCGAAGCTACACTTTCTAGTTTCTGAAGAGGGCACCCATTAAGCACTGTATATTGAACCCAGGAATCATACATTTTTACTCGTATTAGTCTAATATTTTGGCCAAAAATAAACCTTTAAATTTAAGAATACTGAATACCA
>JBBDHI010000026.1:9857296-9870685 GCA_037177115.1 Craterocephalus stercusmuscarum
TGTTGTCTTGTGATGTTCCCCTTTCACCTTTGGTTTTGATCCTCGATGATACTTCTCTGCTGAAATGCAGTAAAATGAAAAAGAGAATCTTTTTGGCTGGCTTGACCGCTGCTAAGAAGATGCTAGCCTTAAGATGGAAACCTCCACACTCTTTGTCCCATCGTCAATGGGTACTAACATTTATTGATGTGTCCTACTTGGAACTGTCCACAGCGCGGATGCATAATGCGAAGGAAGAAACTATAAATCTTTGGAATCGAACTGTGTCTGATCTTAAGGCCCTTTTGGAATGAGGCGTGTGTGTGTTTATTATTTTCTTTTGTTTTGCTGTACGACTATATATTGTAACTTTTTCTCATGTGCAGATTTACCTTTAATGTCCTGGACCTGTGTTGTATTATGTTGTTCTATATTTGAAAAGATAATAAATATTTGATCACAAAAAAAAAAAGTTAGAATAGATCAGCAGTGGATATCAGGTTTTTGGAATCATCCCCTGCATTTTTCATTTTCTCCCTCCTCATGTAACTTCTAAAACCTCTATCCATCCATTGGCTCTTACTGTCAGCCTCTTAGAGTAAGGGTACACCATGGTCAGGTCAACAGTCCATCATGAGACAAACAACCACTCACACTTAACACTCACTCCCAGGGAGAATTTAGAGACTAAATTCCTCATAAAAAGCTCATTTCTCTGATCCTGTTGTCCTTTTCCAGAGGCTAAATTTGTCTGATGTCAGTAAATTAATCCCATTTTCAAATGCCATTTACTCTGCTCTGACTGCATGACTCCAGCTTTTTAATTCACATTTTCAAAAAAAAAAAAAAACAGAGGATCTGGAGCCAGAGCTCCTCTAATGGAAACATGTTTCGTCTTTGTTTTGTTTAAAACTCTGTCATATTACATGAGAAGCCTGATTTTTATGATTGTGGCTTTACACTGTTTTCCTCTGTAGCCGTCAAGCTGTGGTTTTGAGGCCTGAAGTGCTGTGGCTCTCTCCGCAGCCTCCTGTTTTCATGCTCGGCTTTTATAGCAGGATTACTGGCTAGTTCATGGACACCGACTGGCCACAAAGTGACACCATGACTTGTCTGTGTTGATTGTCCTTCACCCGATCAGGGAGAAGTCAGAACTGCACCACATTCTTTGTGTTTGGTCTAATCTACTCTGAGTAGCTGTTGGGCTTTGCAGGATTAAGACAGTTGTTGTTAATGGAGGCCTGCATACTTTTCCATGACTATCATAATTTTCCAGTATTTGTTATATTTTCCTATAGGGTCCCACCCAACAACACAGAGGAAATCAGTGAAGTCTAAAGCTAATTCACTTTGAAAACCTGTCAAGCTACATTGAGACACACCCAAAGTAATACATGCTAAAAGATGATTAAGATAAATATAGAACAACATTATCAAATATTTAAGAGTCTATGCAAGAGACACATACTGCATTAAGGGATTTATGCATTTTAGATTTATATTAGCTGTATCAAATTTTAACTTGCTTAAGCTGGAGGTATGATTTAAATGGGTGGATGTGCACTTATTTTCAGTTACGGAGGCTGTGTCCTCCAAATAGAGGAGAAGGCCCATCCCATCCATGTATTTTTAGGTATTAACTGAATTCTGCAAAATGATGTCAAAGCACCTTTTACATAACAAAGTGTTTTTGGTTTCCATTGCAGGGGGTATTATCTGACTCATACTATCAGATAGGTCCTCAAGAGCCATAATCCTGCAGGTTTTAGATGTTTTCATGCTCCAACACACCATAATGTCTCTCCTCAACAGTTTTTTCAAGTTCTGCCCACAGTTTGGCCTCATTTATGCTCTCTTTACATAAAATTGATATGTCCATTTCATTTGTTGCCTAATATCACTGCCCACTGCAACCTCCGTTGTCATGGTTGTTAGGCAACACAACCATGAAAAGACGGGTACAGAGTTTAAAGATCACTTTACTTCACTACATAAACAAGTTTCAGATGACAGCAAACATGGAGGCAGTGGAAGAGATCAGGATAGTGTGCCTTCTCAGAAAGGAGACATAAAAGAGGCAGCACAGAGCTATACCTGATATTAAGTCAGGCTATTTTAGTTAGCGAAAGTGGCTAGTTTTTAGCTTTAGCGTGACGCTGTCTTTCTCAGCCAATGGGGTTAACTTCCTGAACTTCCGGATTCCTAGGGCAAGGTAAGAGCTGACTTTTGGCAGATTTTTGCACTTTGGGTCCCCCTAATTATCACTGTCTATTATTGGGGAGAGTATTACAATAGGAATATCTTTGTCATTTCATCCAATGTGTTGCAAAAATGGAGTCCACATACTAAAAAATGTATATGGGTAAGCCCCCTCATTCTGTATCCGTCTTACATCCTGTCTCTTCTCTGAGCTCCACCAGTCAAAAAAAGTCAGTCTGATGTTGATCTCTCATCTCTTTATTGATGTCTGTTGATGTCTTCTCCTGCTTTGTCCCTTTTTCTCTCACCTGAGAGGACATAATTTCTCCTAATATTTCCTCTTCTTCGTATTTGCTGTATCAAAATGGTCAGTCTGATATCCACTTGTTGTGTCTTGTCAGTCTGCCATCATAACGAGCCAGTTGCAAGGTTTTATGTAGTATTGCTTTAAGTCCAGGTGTTAACCTGACCTGTCTGCAGTTCAGACTGTTACTCAGTATAAAGTTCTGTTCCTTTACCATACGATTATTTTATCATTATAAATTCAAAATTCGCATTTCTACATACTTTGTGGTTGAGATTTTTATTAATGCGACCTCTGTTAGTACGCCTCTGTGACATCTTTAGCACCAATAAACAATGCTATGCTTTGTTAAGGGCGCAGTTTATACTAACTTTGTACATTTCCCTCGTGGTCCTGAGAGTGGGAGTAAAAAGAAGGGGGTCAGTGGAGCTAACCTCGGTTCCCTCTGTAACTTTCCCCTCCAGCCTCTCACCCATGAAACCCACGTTTCTGTAAATGCTGGTGTGTTCTCAGGTAAACTGCCCAAGTTAAATAAAGTAAACACACATAGCTACAGCTAAATAAATATACTTTTGAGTTTGATGCATGCGACCATAACCCAAGTTGACAAAGTCTCCCAATCCGGAGCAGCCCATCTGGCCCAAAAACAAACAGAAGAGAAATAAAATGTGCTGTACCAGAACCAGGATTAGATGCGGCCTCCTCAGTCTGCTGCGTTCGCAGTGATAAAATAAGACGCTGACTTGCCAGTTGCTTTGCTTTTGATAGTCATCGCTCATAAAATGCCACTCTAACATCTGAGGAAAGTAATTAAAGCAGAGAGGAGGAACTGAACATCCCAGTACCATCAGTGTCTATTACCGTCTCAGCAGCAAAGCTTTTGCAAATCCTTCTGGCCCTGATCTCCACGTGTCTGGTGGGAATTATAAAAAAAAAAAGGACCAGTCTGGTTGCTGGTAAAAAAATCGAGACAACATTTACGGCAGCAAAACACTATGTGCAACAAACAATGACCACAAAACAACAATTTTGGTCCAGAATTGAAATAAAAAAGGACCATGTGACTGCGGTCTGACGTCTTTCATCGCTGGCTCGTTTCAGGCCGCATCTGCAGGGATTTTGTTCTAGACAGTTTTGCAGTGACTGATCATTACTGTTTGTGAAGAGCATGAGCTTAATATAATTGAGGAAGGGCATGCTTCCTCGATTTTAAACCCAGAAAGAGACGGCTGGTTGTAATGTAAAGATGTACACTGCCCTCCAGTGGAAGTGGGTAGTGATTTGAGTCATAAATGTGCACCCTTTTCACCCATCCTTGTTAATTCAGATTTGGTTATATTTGCAGAAACTAACGCAAAATGTATTATTAGATGCACACATTGTGAATGATCCAGTTTAAGGCCAGTTTTGGTTTAACTTGCTTGCCCATGAGGTTTTTGTTTTTTCAGTCAGTCTCACTGCTACTTACTGTCACTCACATTTTCAAGACTCAACATGGCTACAATTCCCCCCTGCAAGTCATCGCATGCTTATCTTTTGCAATAACGCGGCATATTACAACTATTAAACATCCAAAAGTACTAATAAAATGGTTCAACTGTAAGATGGATTTGACATAAAACTGTCCAACAACATTTTGTGCACCGACTTTGACCATGCACAGAACACAGTACATCTTAAAAACGATCAGAGGAAGCGACTTGGTGTATGCGCTTCAGCCTAGTGAGGACAGCAGTGAGCTCTACATTGGGGAATTAAAAAAAAAAAACACAGACAGATGGATGCAGCTCTTATCCTCCATCTTAAAAGATGAAAGCAACACTTTTGAGGACCACATTGGACAGAGAGGGTGGGTGATTTGAGCAGGGAGTGTCCAAAGTGCGAGTCAAAGATGCAATTCTTGTAAAACAGAAGAGTGCTGCACCTACAATACCATCTTTTCATCTCCTAAGGAGACTAACACCTATACACAATTAGAGTCAAGTGAAACTGAACAATGATCGTAGACTTCAAAGACTGATGAGGGCAGATCCCCGACCATCTCCATCTGTTTTCAGGAAGCTCTTCTGAATAAGAGCGACTCATTCAAATAAATCTCTCAATACAAAAGTTGCACCACATGACAGGGAGGTATGAGTGTCAGAATAAGCTACGGCTATAACTCCACTGTATTACAACTGCTACCTTTAAAAACCAATAATTACTGCAGAGAACAATGATTCATAAGCAGTGCCTCTGATCAAATGGACTGCTGTTAATTGTCCATCTGCTCCATTAACACTAGAGGGAGGCAAACTCTGCAAGTCCACATGACTCATGTTTCTAACTCCACTTTTACAAAACACATATAGTCAAACAGGAAGTCGTCAAACATGCCCTGCATACAGTTAACAAAGCCTTCATATTATTATTAGTGGTTTTAAGGTGACGTTCTATCGGTCCCAACAAGCTCCAGACGGGGTGACTCGGGTTTTCTTTGCATATTAGACAATCTGATAAAATCTTTTAGCATTGGATTCCTGTCAGCTGGTGCCACAAGCAGAGTATAACAAACACTTCTAATTATTTGCGTGCAACGTTTGATCTCTGGGATTGCCATGCTGCGGTCTGTAAACTGCACAGTAACAACCTTGGCAGGGACAGAACCAGATGCTGTAGTTCTGAGTGTTTCCCACAAGGGGGGAGAAGAAAACTACAAGAAAATCCAAGAAGTTACATCTCTCCATGTCCATTTTTTCTTTATGAAAGGAACGGTTTATTGTGCTCCAAATGGAAGCTTTTCAGTCAGCTTGGTACAAAATGTAGAAGTCAAAAACAAAATTAACATATTGCATAAACAGCAGACTGAGCAACAGATGTTTAAGTTACACCGTGCTCTTAATTTAATGTGTTGAATAACGTTCTGTGTGCATTCTCATTTGTAACTGGTATGCATGCATGCACGCACACATTGCGGCTTTTCTATGCACACATTCTTAAAGTCATCTTGCGTACATCACATGATGCATGTGGCAATCTCGTTTGTGCAGAAGCGAGTGCATGAATCTGCCCTTCGTCAAGGTAGATGAGGTTTTTCCTCTCATCAAATATGCAACTCCGATTCTAAAATTGGCGAGTGCAGTGATTAGTAAATCTCTTTTTTTTTTATTCCCAGCAGAACATAAACATATCAGATGTTGAAAGTGAGACATTTTACCATTTCAGGAGGAAAATGAGCTCATTGGCGATTCTGATTGCACCCACACATCTCTATAAAGTAGTTCCATGGTGATGTTTATCAATGTGGAGCATTTCTCTGTAAACATCTGGGTAGTAAGGAGACCAGTTGCTGGAGTTTTAGAAGAATGGAGTCCTATGTTGGTCGTATGCAGGTTTTTAGCTGCTCAGTAGTCCGGGCCTTTTTCTTCTGGATTTTCATTTTATGATGCTCCAAATGGTCTTTCAACATGGTCTTGCTGAAATGTGCAAGGTCTACCCTGAAAGAGACGATGTGCGGATGGGAGCAGATGTTGCTCTAACACCTTTGTGCACTTTTCATCATTGATGGAGCCTCACAGATGTGGAAGCTGCCCCCTCCCATCAGAGATGCCGGCTTTTGAGCAGTCTATAACAAGCTGGATGCTCCCTACTTCCTTTACTTTGCAGGACATGGTGTCCATCGCTACCAAAAAGAATCATTTTGAACTTTGGTCCAGAGAAGATGGGGGTGTTTATGGATCATGATATAGTTTCTTTTTCCCATGTCAGAGCTTTAACCTGCTTTTATAGATTTCAGGCTGAGGTCTTGTTGTTAAGGTAGTGCCACCTGCTTTGCTCCATACACACAGAGATTCCCCTCACTCTGAATACTTTGATGAAAAACTGTAGATGGTACAATTTCACTTTATAAAAAAACTCTTCCACAATATTAATTTTTTTTTGTCCCAGACTGGTGCTTGACTGTTCACGCTCAACTGGGAATAAAATGCAGGTCGATGACATAAGCAAATCACTGTTATCCTTTTTTTTTTACAATTTAAAATCACCTGACTTTGTTGGAACCTGGGTTATTAGTCTAATTAACAACTGGAAATAAATAAAGTCCACCTCCAGCTTAAACCTCTAAGTATACAGGATTCTCTTTCATGCTCCAACGTTAAAGGTTTATTTGAAATAAGCTTTTTTTTTTTTAAAGGTGACAAACCTTGACTTCCTGGTTTTTGTTTATTATCTGTGTTTGTTCTGTCTGGCTCTCTGAGCTCATCTCATTTCCTGGTGTTTGCTTTGCTCTTTCCATGGACCACTTGTCAATCAAATGAAGTTTTGTCTGCTTTAGTACATATGAATTGTCCTTTTTTCGCCCACAGTCCGTTTAGGATTTTGTGGATCTTCCAGTAATCTTCTAACCTACCAACGCTGCGGTCATAGTTCAGTTTGCTGTACGTCATAAATCAAAATGCACAATGGTTGTTTTCTCTTTTTCATCTTGCAGGTTCCATTAAATTAAAACACCTTGTTCGATCAAAAAACACCTCAGGTGTCTTTTCTCTTCTTGATTCCAAATATTGTTTCAGAAACAAATTGATACAGATTAAGGAGGGAAAACTTTAAGAGTTAAAATAGAATTGCAAAGATTCAACAGTAAATACATGAGGCTGGGGGGTTTTGTTAGACTTTACATCTCAGATTTCCCCTGAAGGAAGAGTTCTCCCTATTTTCCTCTTTTCGTCTATCTCTGCTTTTGTTTGTTTATTGCCCTCTGGGTATCCATTTCCATTCAGGGCTACTTATTCTACTGAATTACATCCTCTAGCAACAAATGGTGACACTATGTAGTCATTTTACAGCTTTTCACAGATTTGTTTTGCTAGAAAATACAAACAAAACTACTGCAATCAGTCATTATGGACCCAGTGTGATACCAGTCTTATTCCAGTGGAAGTGTCTGATGGCAAAAACCTACAAAAACGTTGTTAGGAAATATTTTGGAATGAACATGCACTCTTAAAATGACTTGGATGAATGAAAGACATGTTATATCACAGTTAAATCAATCCATGACTGAAAAACATTTTTCCTACAAAGCACTGAAGCCATATGTACCGCAGGAGTTGCAGTTGTCAGTCATGTGAAATGGGTCCATACCCAAAATTTCCGGCCATCGAAAAATCCCAAACAACCGTACAACGTGAAATGATCATACCCGTTTTCACACATCATCTCTGCAGATGTTCAGGAGAACGTGGAGACAAGCTGCTCTGGACTTTTCCATAATTGCTGCCCAGCAATGTGTCTAGAAGGGAACACAGGTAAGGGGCCGCACATGTGAATGACACTCTTTTTTTCAAAAAGAACCTAGATTCTAGGAAAAAACAAACTTATTACAACTAAAAAGTGGTAATCTAATGTAAAAGTAAATCTAAATGCATCTTAACTGATCATTTAGGATTATCCTGCATTTTACAGCTTTGAATAGCTTGTGCACTAAAATATACTTCATTGATCATGAGAAAACTTTCACAAATCCTTAATTTTTATAGGTGCGTCCCCCCTCCCTCGATCCTGAGAAAAGTACATTTATGTCAGTGCGTTTATGTCAGTATATAATGAGTGGGAAGGGGAAAAGAGGTTAACAGAAATAAAAAGGTAGTTGCATAGCAGTTAAAGTGATAGCTCACCCTCTCACTTTAACAGCTGCAATAAATACTCATGATTAGCTGCTTCGTTCATTAGCTAACCCAGGGGTTCCCAAACTGGGGGGCGGGACCCCCAGCATGGGGCGCAGCAAGGTTGAATAAAGCTTCAAGTTTTTGCAATGCTAGCAAAACACGGACAAAGTTTTGACAAGTACTAATGGGCAATAATTATACATCAACAGAAGAGATTTCAACTATCGAGGAAAATAGAAAACATTTGACGAGGAATGAGCTTGACCAGCTAATGGTGATCAACGCTGGGTGATGAAGGGAGACCAGGGTTGTGTGTGTGTTTTTTCATCCTGAACACAAAGAAAAACCTTTCTTGTTACTTCAGAGAAACTACTCAGCTGTCACAGCAGAAATGTTTTACTAATAAACTGAGGAGTACGGGTCGTGTCGGGTCGGGCCCATTCAGAGAAGTGTTTCCACTGAAAGTCGGGCCATCACCGGCATGCAGGGCTTCTAGCGCGGCGTCATGCTAGCGCGACATATAAACGTTGTAATTCCTCACCGCTGCATCAGCTGATTTTACATGACTTCATCACCAAATGTGGGAGTAAAACGTTGAAGCTCCAGATCCGATTAGACCCTGCTGATGAGTGCGTGTCGCGCTGCTTTGTGAGTTGTTTTGTTTTTGTTTCCGTCCACGAATCAATGCGTGGTATTGCATGATGCCAGTAGCTCCGCCCAAACCGTACCGTTTCATTTTCGATGGACCCACAACTGAAGGAGACCCAAAAATGTTCCAGTCCGGGTCGGTTTAATGGGACGGTTCCACAATGGAAACGCCCAAAATAGCGAACCGACCCGTACCGACCCACTCAGTGGAAACAAGGCATAACTCATCTCACTTGTAGTTCGCAGAGTCTCCTGGATTAAAACACACTATAGCTGAGTCCTTCTGCCTCTGACGTGGTTTTAACAGTAGTTAACGAACTTAGAACAAACACAGACCAGTTCATGGCACATTTCATCAAACGTTTCTGTGTAGGCTACTCATTGGGTGTATTTGGTCGTGTGATTGAGAGGGCTTGACATTGATGTTATTATCAATGGCAAGGGGGGCCCTGCGGAAAACGTTTTGGAGCAACTGGTCTAACTTGTTGATCACCCAGAGATTTTTCTGAAGGACCAGGTGGAAACATCAGCAGTGCAAATGGCACAAACGCAAATGCTCCAGAACATTAACATCAACACTAATCTTGCAGAAACTGTACCAAATTATTGGTAAAGAGCGTAAAAGTTTACGTTTTTGTCTTTGAAATTTGAGCTTCCTCTGGTATACAACCACTAAACAAAAGAATGTGAGATAATTAAATCAAATAATGCTACACAGATACAAACAAACAGTCTTGTGGGTTTATTCCTTCATTCTTTCAAGTATGAGGTCCTTGTAGAGACTAAGGAACAGGAGCACGTCTTTTGCCTTTTACTCGCTTTTTTTTGTATTTTACACTTTATAACTGATGTGTGGTCATTTGTTTCAGGTCTTTATAGATAAAGTTGGTAAAAACAACTGCAGCTGTGTGTGATTTGGCAGATCAGTTAAGTTTCTGGGGTCACCCGGCTCAACGCGACAGGAATGGACTCCTGGTTGGGTTTATAGCATGGCCTGCTGTGGCTTTGCATGGTCAACTATGATTAAATTAGGCTGTGAACATTTTTTCAAAAAGGGCAACAAATCCATTTTCCTGCTTGTGTTTTCACACAATATTTTAGTACCATGTGTAAAAGAGGAGGAGATAACTTTAACTTGCAAAACATTTATTCAGAGCCCAACTGCAGCTCACATGATAATAAGAAACTTCATTGTTTGTGTGTGAAACTTCTTAAAGAAAATCCTCCTCGTCGACTACTGTAAGCGAATTAGAGGGACCCGACCCCGGCCCCGCATGGTACTGCTGTTATCTTGCGATAAGCCCTGATGCGAGTTGTGCGTTTCCACCTCTACGGCTTGGGAGGAGGTGTGAGAAGGGGGCCGCACGATAAACCCTTCTCTATTTGCTTTCCCCTCAAAGAGACTATGTGAGGAATGCCGGGAATTTAACTGATCCTAAAGTGTCCCGGTATGGCTCCCAGTGGTCCTGCCTGCTCACGTTCTGGGAACAGGGGAGCTACCTGAAACCGGACACCGGCTGACCACCCAGCCGTGGGAAAGCCAGCCGAGTGAGAATACATTCATGAAAATGTCTCAAATAGATTCCCAGCCTTACTTTCAGGGGGCTTTCAGATCAGCGACCAACAGCGCAAATATCATCCGGCTCACCTTGGAATTCACTCTACTGGCAATATTAAATAAAGTCTAACTCCGTATTTACTTTCTGGCATCCTCACTTGAGAAACACAATAAGCGGGCTCTAAATCGCAGCACAATAAGCTCAAGCATGTGCTTCTCGGCTATATGTGTTGCCTGTGGCACAGTTTTTCTTTCCCCTATTTTTAAAGAAAGGGAAAACATCCATCTGCAGACAAAAAGCATGAGCAAAATTACTTTGGGGAAAAGCAGACACCCTCCCACTACTGAATAAAACAAAACAGAGGAAAAGCGCTTTAGTTGGACACAAAGCCACAGATGATGAAAAATGGGCGCCATATTATACTCCTGCAGTGTTATGTGATAATGCAGCGTCGACCCAAGTCTGCAGGAATCTTCAAGGCTGCACACTAGTTTGAGAAGATGCATTTAAAAAAAAGGGCTTGAAGATATTCTGCCAATCATCCTAAATGACTGAATTTAGTTTCCATGCAGAGTCACGTTTTGGGAACATTTATTTCTAAGATTTATTGGTTGTGAAAGTAAAAATGATGATAAACTGTCGATAAGAACAGTGTAAAAAACAAACATGTTGCGGAGATGCTGCTACTTCCCATTTCCGCCCGATGACATCGCTGAACATGAAAATAACCAAAGCTTGGAACAGAATCTTAAGCCTGTAAAGCAAAACGTGTCATATTTGACACAGATTTGAGACATTTTGCATCATTTTTTGGTAGAAACTTTCCTCAAAACCCTGTTTAAACAATATGATACTTTTCTTCTGCTCCCTAATGCACACCAGGGAGCAAATAAGAATTCTGGATGTGTCATTTGGTAGTAAATGGTAGATATGTAGATACATTTTTTGTTAATTTTCTCACACATTTTGTTTAAAAGGGCCAAATCAAGACTTCCAATTTAAAAAAATTGAACTATTCCATTTTTTTCTTGGGTTGTGCTTTTAAGGGTTAATGAGCTGCTTTTCTGGGGCCGTTTCTGAAATCTTTAATTGTCTGACAAAAGAAACAGAATACATATATATTGCACTCATCTTTTACGGTTTTGTTTTTTTTAGTTTAAAAGGGATACTGTGTAACTTTTGGCCACTAGGGGGCTAAACCTGTAACAGTATCCCTTTAAAAAAAGGTGATTTTTGAAGCATGTTCGAAGCACTTATTAAGTCTTCTTGGATTGTTCGTGCATCATAAACCACGCAGCATCGTCTGGGTTTGTTCATTTGCTCTGGAAAACTTCCATTTCTGTGCAACTTTGTCGTTTGGTTCATCTATGAGTAGATTTTTGGGCCAACTCTCATAAGTTTGAGGACTTTTGCTAGAGCAATTCACAAGCACCACCAAACTTTTTTGGAGATTTGGCCGTAAAACAGATGGTTGAGTCTCCCTGTGGCAGCAGAGAGCGAATTATGGCCCCATCAAGACTCATAGGGTTCATCCTCTGAGCACCATGAAGGTCTCATGATAAAGAAATCCATCATTGTGTCGGAGATTTTCAGTCTATATCAGAACCCCCAGTCCTGGTATTTGAGGGTTAGAATTAAAGCATAATTCTGGCAACCATCCTTCATGTTTTTTGACGTTTCCCTGTAACAGAGAAGCTAATTCAAAGCAATTGATCGTTACCAGTTTTTATTCGGATCTCGACAAGCGATTGGAGAAGTCAGGAGTTTAGAAGCAGGAACCAGAACAGGACATGGAAGTGGGAATAGAGCGTGGCTAACTGCCCTTCCATAACAGGTGACAAAGTAATTGGACTTGGATGATGTTCACAATGACCACAACTATCACTAAACCCAAGGACTAGCAATTTTACTGCAGAGATATGGAGAAAAAGCCATCTAAAATCAGGTATTACACCAGAAAATCAATCATTCAGTGTATTTTCACTTTCTGCTGTTTTGATGTGTGAAACCTTCTTTTCTGTAGTTTCCTCCATGATCATCACCTCTTGCTTCCTTCCTAAACTTTGCATTATGAGCTTTACACACATCTCCGCCCCCATTTTGACCTCTTCCCCCAAATCTTTGCTGGGTCGCACTCAGCAAAGGATGAAGGGTAAAGGAGGGGGGGGGGGGGTCCTCGTAGCGGCACGGCAAGCAAAGGATTGTGGGAAGCTGGAGAGGCCAATGAGAGCCCTCCAGACTGAACGCTGCTGGGCATCGCCGCCTACCCATGACTGTTCTCCAGCCGTTGCTGTGGCAACAGCAGCGCTTGATAAGAGCAGATCCTGGTTTTATAAAAGAAAGCAATGTGTCGAATTCATCTCTGATGGCCTTGAGACTTGACAAAAGGAGGAAGCAGCACATGTCGTGACCTCCAATGAGAAAAAAAGTACAAAACAAAGAAGGGATGAACGTCCTCAACACTGTACGACTTCAGATAATATTGAGAACACGACTAAATCGGACAGTTTGGATGTTTTTCTGTGTAGAAGGAAAGCAGACATCTGCAAAGTTTAATAAAAAATATTATTATTTTTTTTTTTGCACTTTTCTGAGTACAGATGACAAAAAAGACAGCATGCCCCGATTCTTTTATGTGTATTTAATAGAAGTAAAAGGACGGATTGGCGTGGGCTGAACTGCTCATGTTTATTCATAGCCGTGCACATCTTTTCACAGGTTCCGCTGCCATTCGCCGTTTCCTCTCACCCCTCCATTTTCTGCCCGTTTCTCACCTTCTCTCTTTTTCTTGGTTCATTTTATTTTCCAATGTCGCTGTGTGGCGTTAAAGCGGCTGGAAATGTCTTATTTTCTTATCTACCACATACCGAGTGCTGTTTACGTGCGCATTAATACAAGGGTGGGCCGCCCAATTGCTTGGGGATTTTTTACAAAGCCCACAGACACAATAACACCAAACAGATGAAGAAGACTTAAACTATCCAAGGCTCTAGTTTTATTTTGTTGTTGTTGTTTTTTTGTTTTTTGATAAAGAGTAAGAGCATCTAAATGT
>JBBDHI010000026.1:9873235-9884420 GCA_037177115.1 Craterocephalus stercusmuscarum
CACACACATCCCAGGAAAAGACAACATCACAGCTGACTACCTCTCTCGTTTCACTGGCGAGAGTCCTGAAGAGGGGGTGTGTGTGAGGGCTCAAGCCTCACAATGGTAATATAATTTGTTTCATTTGCAATATTCATTTTGTTTGCCTGATTTTGTAAATTAACTTTAAGTTTACTTTTCATTGCTGTTATGGGGTGCACACGTACCAACAATGGAAGGTATTATGTTTTTGTTAACTCTTGTTTCTTTTTCTGAGTTGCCATGAGGCGGGAGGAGGAGTATCTTATCCTTCTGGGAAAGGCGTGGCAATGGGCGGAGGATTCTTTAAGTCTGGATGCCAGCTCATCAGGCTCAACCATGTGCCGTTGGACAATGGGGGGGATTTAGATTTAGTCTTGCTTTATTTATTGTTAGTCATTTTTGGTTTCCCCTGTGTATGTCATTTTGGTTTGGCCAAACCACTTATAAGTTCCCTCATGTGTCATTTTGTTAGGTCAGTTTTCCTTAGTTAAGTTTGCTTTGTCAAGTTATATTGAGTATTGTTATCTTTAGTTGACCTCTTTTAAAGGCCGGCTGATTTTGTTTGTTTTGCATTTTGATTATTTTTGGGTCAATAAAACCCAGCTTTTTGAAAGTATCCACCTGTGTCCTCGTGCCTGACTGCTTGGTCCCTGACATGGACTCACACGAAATTAGAAAGGCAGCTATGAACCAGACTCTTCTGATTATGATTCAATAATAAAAAAAAAAAAACGAAATCATTATCCAACTAAGATTTCCTGTCCCACTGGTCCTTGAATATATCAAAGGACTTGAGGAGGGGAAAAGAACTAAATAATTATTAGTCCATTAGAAATGCTGTTAAGTTTTATATGTTCAGGGCAGATCCCACTGGGAGCGGGCCCTAAAGAGAAGAAGAAGAAATCTTTACCAGTAGCTATATATCATCTGAAACCATCGCTAGTTACACCAGTGTCGCCCAGGGAGCAGGTGGCCCCAGGACATGCTGCAGGGAATCGATTGGGAACGTGCAAGCTGGAAGACGTAGCTGGGAAGACGGAAATCTGGGTTTTCCCGCTTAAGCTGCTGCTCCTGCAACCCGACTTCAGATAAGCGCCAGAAAATGAACCGGTGGGTTGTACAGAACAGCAGAAACATGGAGAATACCCACTTATTTTCCAGTTCCCCCAGCTTTAAGTCCTCTTTGATGTGCATCACATTCAGCAGGATGAGGTGAGACTTCCACCTTCATCGCCCCAAAGCCTGCTGATCAGTACGATTCACCAAACGCAGCATCAATACAGAAACCCCAACCTTCCACAGATGTATTTACACACCAGCTCTGACTGGCTCCATGATGGCAGCTTCCCTTTTGAATCAACCCGTCTCACCCTGAGCATTATTTTGTATTTCTGTGTTTGAGAAGCTATCTGACCTCGGTAACCTGTTATTACCTTGTGCGGAGAAACAACTTTATACAACTCAAAGCCTCGATTCTCCGGATATTGTCCAAAGATCCTGTGAAAACATGGCTGTACTGAAATGAAATTAATATAAGTTGGAGGTTGTCTTACCTTTGGGAACAGCTGGATTCCAGCAACCAGTACAGATATGAACTGGAGAAGCTCTTTGTTGATCTGAGGTGTTTGGTGGATGGTAGACTTGTGCATCATTAAGTCCTCTACAGCAGTTCTGGGATGTGAGGTTGACGGAGGCCTGAGGACAGAAATATGTGCGAAATGGTGAGTAATGACAGGAAGTAACGATCGGTAAAGTCATATGATTAAGAGCAGAGATTTCAAAGGCAATGTGTGATGAACGTCTCTGTGTTCAACGCTTAACAGAGACAGACTTTCTCAAGTACATCGTCGGCGTCGATCCTGCAAATCCACTTGAATTTCAGACACTTTTGCCAACTTCCTGACCTATTCATCTTCGCTCATCTCCATGACAAACTCAGCCGTTCATTCATCAGACACCGCGGGCACTCTGCGATTGTTAGGTAATGTGCCACAGCCTCGACGCCCCGGCATCAAACCTGATATAAAAGCAGTCGAGCAGCCTTTCTTCCTCATCAGCCGGCCTCCTCTTCCTCCACTTCACCACTTCCACCCACGCTCAGCTTTTGCAGACTCTTGTCCTAAGTGAGTGTGTATTTGAGTGTGCGTTTGTGTCCCGTTTCACAATGACATTTCGCCCCTGTTTTTTTCCCTTCTTTTCTTCATGTGCTTTTGACAATTTTTGGCTATAAATGTGTTAGAGGATCCAGGGTTTTCAGTGGCGGGCAGGTAAAGGAGGGGATTATATATCAGCTTTCAGAGAGTAAAAACGGACTCATGTTAATTATCTCTTTTTAAAAGAGTCTAATAATCATGTTTATGGCTGGAAACATTGTGGTGTAGCTACATTTAAAGCGAGGTGCACATCTCCTTTCACTGCCTAAGAAACCAGGTGTTGGCAGGATATAAATGTTTAAATTAATCCATAGCATGCTGCAGATTTGCTTATTAAAATTGGGAGAACAGTATTGAAAAGTATTTTTTTCTGGTTAGTGGAGGTTTGCATCACTTTCAGTTGCATTAATCCTTCCAATGAGTCGCTTCATGCTGCGGTTTTACTTGTTTCTAAACTGCTTTCACTTTGCAGCAACTCCAAGTAGGAATTAACCGAGCAATTTCCGCACAGCACAAACACTCTCCTCTCATCAGCGGGATTCACACTTGACTGTTGCCATGGTTCTGCAAATCTGCCGATGTCTATCCGTCAAGGCCAGAGTGTTTGACAAAGATATTGTCTGGAATCATGATTCACTTCGCGCTGAATAGCCAAGATGTGTGTGTGTGTGTGTGTGTGTGTCGCTGTTTGTGAAAAAGTGTGTGCGGCAGAATGCACAGTTTGAATTTTTTGTTTGTCGACTCTATCAGGGGAAACAAGCAGATGAAAGTTCAATCCGATGTCCTTCCTGAGCAAGAATCCGCTTCAATAAAAGAGTATTAGCCAAGGATCTCGCCTTAGAAATGCTTTGCTTCCTTCAGTTCAGTAAAGCTCAATAAATAAATGAGTGTCTTGAACCCGCAGGCTGCATTTTGGCTCCCTATTATAGCTTGTTAAACCAAACTGTTGCTTTTTTTTTTAAGCTAACAAATTCATCAGGAATCCGCTTGACTTAGTGATATTTTGCAGCTTCATGTTGAGAATCTAAATTGGCAGAAATATGAAATGTTGCATTTCTTGCTTTTGTTGTAAGAGGAGGGAACATGGCTGCTCTTTGCCAGAAGACGCCCACACGGCCCATGTGTTCATCTTCGCTCCTCTTCTACACAAGATACACACAAATGCTTCAGTATACGTGAAATTAATATTCTGCATGAAATGTTCCCAACAGTGGGAGGTAAGAATTTATCTTAGATTGAACAGGAGCAAACAGTGACAAGTTTTTCTTAATGTTTGTTACACTACTTTTAAGTTGTTTTTTTTAGTATTTTGTTCCAATCACATGCTTACAAAGTCAAACTATGGTTCATGTATTAAAGGCTATAGTCTCATAGGGTTAATAGAAAACATACACTTTCATTTTTCCTTTCATTTTCTGATGAGGCTGGCAGCGCTTCTAACACTTTCAGAGGCAAGACAGGCATTGAATGCAGTCCAATATTCACATATATACACACACATATCTGCAAAATGATTCACCCCTCAATGAAAGAAAAGGCTAAATTCTTAATACTAACTCAAATAACTGGAAGCTGAAATAAGAAATAAAGAGAAATTTGAAAAGTTTAAGTTTAATGACATTTTGTTTTCCAATTTAATTGATTTTTGAAATTATTTTAAAGTGGGATTTTGGACATTGGGCCTAATTTCCGAGTTATCCAGAGTATTGGAAAGGCAATATCAATCCGCGGCTCAGATCAACAAGTTTTCAAGCAGGAAGTACAAATTGCTGCTGGTGATCAAACACAAATGCAAGGTTGGTTTACCTCCTAAATCACCCTAAAAGCACAGATGTTTACATCGATAGCCTGGCATGATGATTGATTTGCTTTGAATGCTTTGTGACTGTTTTTAAGCGGCCGGCTAACTTGTTGCTGTTCTCTTTCGCTAGCCTAGCAACAGCGACCTCTGGTTTTACAAGGACTGCATGAAATTTAAAAATAAAAAAATCTGGACTCAGGCTAACTCAGAAATGAGGCCCAATGTTCAAAATCCCGGAGTGTCACTTTAAAACAAACAACATGTTTCTGGACCAATGAGAGCGCTTTGCTAATGAGCAGTGGGCCAGAATACCTGCCAAGAGGTGCAGAAGTCTGATGAAGAGTTCCAGAAAACTGATTGCAGTGAACGCCTCAAAGGATTGCTCAGCAAAATATTAGCTTACATGAGTGATGTGACTCACATGAATTTCTCCTATTCTTTTTTCGTTTCATAAAATTATGACTTTTGTCAGTTTCAGCTTATTTCAGTGACAGCTGCTTTTTCCCTTCAGTAGGAGGCTATGAATAATTCTGCAGATGTTTAGATTTATTTTATTATCATATGTTTACAGTATTTAAATATATCTAGCTTTGCTTTTTAAAAGGAACTATACCTGATATTATTTTAATCTTTCTAAGAAAAATGGTTTTCTACGTGGTATAGTATGTGGTAAAAATGGTAATTTCATAACAATTAATGACTCATTGATTGCGCATATGTACGAGTCCAGGGCATTTTAGTTAGCGAAGGCGGCTAGTTTTTTAGCATTGGTGGGACGCTCTGCCGTGTTAATTTTCGGAACGTCCAGACTCCGATCAGCCAGTAATAGCGTTCCCCTAGTGATCCGGAGTCAAGTTAAAAAGTTAAACCTCGTTGGCCAAGAAAAAGCGTCACACAAAAGCTAAAAGAACTAGCCGCTATTGCTAACTAAGCTAGCCGGACGTGAAATCGGGTATAGTCCCTTTAAAAGAGGCAGTCATTAGGGACAGAACTTTATGTTAGTGAAGACTTGTGTGTGTGAGTTTGTGTATGAAAGTAATTATGAAGTGTGTGAAGGTTTTTAATTCTGAATGAATGCATTGTTTTGATTATGTAAAGCACTTTGTGTTGCCTAGGCCTGAAAGGTGCATTGTAAATAGATAATTCTGAATTCGAATAGATGATTTCAGATGGTGCTGGGGCATATTCGAAGCTCGTTGCAGACAGAAATGCAAGCATAAATCCAGGATAAAAAGGAATTAGGGCTTTGAACTATATTGATCATCTTGAGAGCTCCCATTTCAAATTAACAAAGACGTCATGTCACTGAGGAGGTTTACGTTTCAGTTCAGTCATCTCTACACTGCTTTTTACCACCAGTCAGGAGAAGGCGGGGGTCTTGAAGAGATGGAGGCTAAATGGATGAAAGAAACAAGGATTTTCTTCTTTTTTTTAATAGCTGTGAATATGAAAAGCTGCTGGAGGTGGACTGACTAAAAATGTAAAAAGCTGCAAATGAGCATAGTGACCCTGCTTTAAAGGATCCGTCACACCTCCAGTGCATTAATGTGAGGTCACTAGGAAAAAAAAAAAAAAAAAAAAAGGTGAATGCAATTTTGAGGTAAACTCAACGCTCAGCCCTGCATTAAAGCTGTTTTTCATCCCTAATTATTCGTGTTCGTGGAGAGTGTTTTCAGAGCAGCAGGAACTGTTTGTTAAGTGCTTCTGTCCTCACAGGCTATCATCACTGCAAATCTAAATTGTTTCCTGCTTTTCAATTAACTCACATTTACGCACTTGAACGCGGTTTTCATTGTACGCCGTTAAATCCAATTAAAGGCAGAATTTTCCTCCCTGTATCTCGGCACACGTGCTCATTCACTGCGGCTCATTCGCCCGAGGTTGTTGGCAAATTCCAATATGTTTGTGCTCATTCAGAATTCTGTAAATCGGGTTAACAATCCATATTTGAAATGGCAAAGGTTAATACATGTAATTCCAGTTTATTAAATGCAGCTGTCTCCCAGCTCCTCTGCTTCCAACGTCCAGGTTGGTCTCATCTCTGCATTGCTGCTCTTTGTTGTTTTAAGCTCCATGAGACAGTAGCAATAAAACTGTACTAATAAATGGTCTGAGGTGGAAAAAAAGGCTCAAAAGAAGAAATATAAAGCAAGAATAGAGTTTACAGAAAAAGCTTTTAACTCTGCCCAGATGATCCAGACTCATTTCCACTTTTAGAAATTCCTTTTCATTGTCATTTCCAGTTATTTAGATTCTGATTATTCTCTTGTTTTTAGAGGAGATGCATGTTTTTCAGTGGATTATACAAACACCACAAGTACCAAACAAGAAAAGTCAAACACTGCCAGTTGTTTGACCTTTTCAAGGGTTCCCAAGTCTGGTCCTCGGGAACCACTAACCTGCAACTTTTAGATGTATCTTTCCTATTTTATTATAACATTTCATAGCAGATGTTACATTAAATTATTTCAGTCTTTATAATTGCCCATAAAGCTGAAAGGGTTGTTGTAACTACATATGTTTGCACCTTTTGTTGATTTGGGACTTAAACCATTTGTAGTACTCCATGTTTTCCACTAATAGTCCCATCAGAAGCTGTGTTTATTCATTTCCATTACCCCTTCATCCAACTCAGAGAGGCGGGAAAGACCCTGGACTGGTAGCCAGGTCCATCACAGGTCCATCCACTTCTTGGGAGAAGTTCAAATGACCTATTGTGTCTATAGACTGTGGGAGGAAGCCATGCGGACATGGATCGAACCTGCATAACTCCAATCCCCTCCCCGGGCCGTATTCAGAGACCAAGTGTGCCACAGCAGTTCTGTCCTATAGAGGACTGAGTTTAAAAGTAAAAATCCATTTGCGGTACCTCTGTTTGATCATATTGTCCTAAAACTTATAGCTTAATAAATCTGCCAGTTCTAAGGTCATGATTTAATAATATGTGGCAGTGCCGTTTTCAGTTTTCCTGTAGCAGCCTGTTCAGCATTCATGGTCATTGAAGATAACTGAGGAGCTTTACCCATGCTAGCTGTGAGCTTTGAGCAAGCTTATATGGTTTTAAAATGAACAGTTTTATGATATATAATGACAATGTTTAAATGGTTTTACACTAACCTATATACACACCAGAAACTTTATTATGGTTCAGCAGTTCAACTGCCTGTTTGCAAAAATCAGCCAATCACATGGCAGCATGGAGACATGATGAAGATGACTTGCTAAAGTTCCAACTGGGCATGAAAATGAGGAATAAAGAGGACAGAAGTTGCCATGAATGCGGTTTGTTGGTCTTAATAGTTCCAAGGTAACTTAAAATTTTAACTATAGAAAACAGTGTAAACAAAAAGATATGATCACTAACCTCCAGCAGAAGTCCAGTTCTGGGCCTCCACGTTGAGCCCAGTCAGTTCTGTTTTAGTTTTTTTTTGTTAAAGGTTGGGTACTTGTAAGCAAACTGCTGGTTTCTCATAGGATGCAACAAGGTTCATTCAGATCCATCCGACTCTCCACAGCCTACCAGCTGAAACCCTTTAACTCAAATTGGACAGAGTGCCCCACCTACCAGTCATTTTACTTATGTGTTTACTGCTTCAGGGCACCACAGCTCTGCTTCTAATGGAGCTACATTGTCCCTTCATTAAAACCCGTCTGTATTTTTAGGAACAGAATGAAGTGAAATACTCTCAGCAGTAGAGTCAGAATTCATTATCATGGGCTGGTTAGTTGGAGAATAGTGTGCTAGGTATGATTGGCAGCAATAGACCAGAAGTTGCAGAATGTGTAGCATTTATAGATGCCTGCAAAAGGATTTATCCACTTCCATTAAAGAAAAGGCAAAGTTCTAATTCAAATAACTGGAGACTCATAATAAATATAGATTTGCTAAAATTAAATTCATGAAATAATATGTTTTCTAATTTGATTTGGAAAAATAAACAGGAAACTCATAATGAATATAATTTTGCTAAATTATAACTTAGTGAAATATTATATTGTTTTCTGAGTTGGAACAATAAAAAAAATAAACAATATGGTCCTGGACCAATGAGAGCGCTTTGCTGATGAACAGTGGGCCTGAATACCTGATAACAGGTGCAGAAGTCTGATGGAGAGTTCCAGAAACAAGATATTAGCTTAGGAGTGATGTAACATATAGAAGATTTTAATAGTTTTATTAGTTTTTTAAAACTATTTCTGTAAAACCATCATTTAACAACAATGTTATTTTCATTAATTTTCTTTATTAATAGGCTACTTATGTCAGTTTCAGTTTATTACAGCTGTTTTTCTTCTTTAATGGGAAAGGATGAATCATTTTGCAGACAACTGTACATAAACACTTCAGTTTATAGCCACGTTTTGTCACGACATTCAAAATATGCATCACCAGGGGTGATTTATATACATTGCCACGGTTTGACATTGGCAGTTTGCTGCTCCCCCCCTCCTTCCCTGACTTTGATCTTTCCCTCTTTGTGCGCACGCTTGCTCCATCTAAACTGCAGCTTCATCCTCCGAGTAACAGCGTGAGCAAAAACAGCCACTTCACCTGCTTGGACTTGAGAGATAAACACCACCAACTGAGAGCCGAGATCTGAGATCTGCCATCCATTCCTGCAGTTCAGTCTATAAACACGGACCAAACGATCTCACAGCTCCGAGGCTAAATTAACAGCACGGTTCACATCGGAGAACACGGGGTTGCATTTTATTTATTTACCTGAGCGTTTGTGTTTTGAGGTGGCTGATCGTTTATTCCTCCTGACTCATTTGCCCAAAGCGCAAATTCCTTGAAAGTATGAACTCCTGCTTACATGAACGTTGCTGCTCTTGCACCCCCACAATCCGAACCCCCACACGCACACACACCAAGCATGCTTGCACGTGTGTGAGCGCATACACCCGGTTGCAATGCACACTCCCACACCTACAAAAACACACACTTGCGGGGCCGTGTGTGGAAGCCAATGTTGTTCATGCATGTCTAGTAGAGTGGAGCTATGTGGAGGGGATCTTTGATCTCAGCCAGGCAGCCTACCAGCTTCTCCACTATTTGCATTCAGTCTCCTGGGTCCGCTGCCTTCTTGGCCCCTCACCAGCCTCAGATGCAGGTTACAGAGGTAGCCAGAGGGGAGATTCCCACACATTCCTACTTGTGAGTGTGTGATCTGGTGTGTGCAGCAGCCAGTGTTGTTCTAGGTGAAGAATATAGCAGCACTGTGTGTGTACGGGGAAGAGGCCTAGCGAGAGTACCTGGGCCAGCATCACATCAAAGTGCAGCAGCCTGACAGAGCGAAAGAGGGAGTGAAAAACAGGAGAAAAGAGCAAGAAAAGCTGGGAGGGAAAAGGAGCCCTGAATAAAGGAGCGAGGGTAAAATACAAATAGGGCGAGAGGAGAGGGAGGAAAAGAGTGAGGCCTCCACAGGAGGTCACTGAGTTTCTGGATCTCCGCTCCTTTTGTCCCGCACCACATTCCATAGCAACAATCTGACCAGTCAGACGAGGAGCTGCAGAAATGAAAAGAAATATAGATGAAGGAGCGGGACTCAGATCGGTGCACGCTAGCATTTCCCAGCTCAAAATGCAAAGACCTGCTGGTAACGTAGGCTACTTACAGCCATGTATATTTCATAACCTTCTGCAGCGCCCCAATGAGGACATCAGATGTTGATTCATTATATCACTCTCCAGTTTCCCGCTTTGTCTTAGCCCATCATAAATTATTTCAGAGCAATGGTTCGGCCTTACAACGGTTCCTGAGCCTACGCAGTGATTTCCACCGCGGTGGATTAAATATTGAAAGACAAATAATGTTTTTTCAAACAACTTTTCCTGCGTAATGGAAACTTTTGATAGTAAACTCCAAAACGGAAACATTTTGTTTAGTTAGACTTGTTTTTTTGCTATAATGTTTGCAAATTTACGAATAATTTGGATCTTTCTGTATCTTACAACATATTAAAGATGGTTCTCTTATTCGCAGAGCTATTTTGCTATGCATATTTTATGATGTCTGATATTTTTCCCCTGGTATTTGGAGAAAAGCGCCAGTGGTAGCTTTAGTTTTAGTTTCAGAATAATCAGGCATTCACAGTACAAAACCAGCGTTTCACTATCCTAAAATCTGTCTGCTGTAATAGGAGACGAGGTGGTGGGACCCAATTTCAGGCCTGACAGACTAAAAGGTGGATGGATAACCAATGATTGTTTAATTAACATAAAACACTACTGGAGTTGGAACACTGGGAACTAAATCATTGAAAGACCAAACTTTGAAAACCGGAAGACTAGAAAACAGAACAGGAGCAAGATAGAGAAAAACTGGGAGTTTATACAGAAGGAACTAAACACAAACATACACCAGGGCTGTTTCTGAAAGTGCCCACAGTATATAGGCTTCACAGCATGTTGTAGGGGTGTCCAAATGTCAAGAAAGAAAACAGTAGTGGACTCAAAATGACCCACATGCATCTTGAAAAGCAGTGGGAATCGATGCATTATGGGAAGGAGCTGTTTTATATTATTTTTATGATAATTAGTTTAATGCATGTCAGTAAGAAGATGCTAAAGTTTAAAACTGGCACCGTTCCTCTGATGGAAGACGTATCAGGTGTCGAGCGGCATGAACATCAGAGCAGATTAACTAAAATACAACATATTTAGCTAGTTTTGTGCCAGCAGTTTGTCAAAACTTTATTAGCTCAACTCTTTTAATCCCAGCAAACATTCAGTAGGTAAAAACGTTACCTGTAAACATGTTTAGTTCTCCTTTGAAGTTGGCCTTATTAAACATGAGAACATACATTTTATTCTTCTTCTCCAGCCTTGTTGAAAGTTTGACAAGAAGGGATTTCATCATCATTTCGAGGTCTAAATACTGGTCTTTATTCTGATAAATGATGTTGTCATGGATCACTTATTGCAGATTTACCATATAGAACAGGGGTGTCAAACATGTGGCCCAGGGGCCAAAACCGGCCTGGCAAAGGGTCCAATCTGGCCCACAGGATGAATTTGGAAAAGGTTCCTCTAACCATAATGTGAAATACCAGATGTTTTACTACCAGATACCTGGGATAGATAGTGTGGCGACTGTTTTAGATCCATTGTGATCTGTAAGATATGTGTGTAATTTAGGAAGAAAATACATAAATGAGTAAATATAAATCAACATTTATATAGATAAAATTGAACATATTTTCAAATT
>JBBDHI010000026.1:10029547-10040172 GCA_037177115.1 Craterocephalus stercusmuscarum
AGAACTACTTTTATGAGCTGGATAATGATGGATTATTTGAGGCATACTTTAGTAATTTTTTTGGTTATGGCTTCTATCAGAGGCTCTATCTTGTGAACTACTAAAATAGAAAAAAAAAAAAAAAAAAAAGTAAAATTCTCCCCCTTTCTGTGTAGTAAACTGATCCATTAATTTTAGCCGGTGGTTAGAAAACAAAAGCTCATCTCATAGTGATCAGGGGACAACGGATGACGATCGCACGGGATCGTTGTTATGCCACGACACAAATGCATAACAGAAGCCAACGAACAAGGCATCACCACTGCACTGACAACAGCAACACGAGCAACACCAAGCGACAAAAAAACATTCGACACAACTTGACATCTCCGTGAGAGAGAGAGCTTACTTCCTGTGGGGATCAAGTCCCTGTCTGGAATGAAGAGTTTATACCCATAATGCTTCTCCAGCACGTCGGGGAGGATCTCCAGGGCAAAGCGCTCCTCCTCTCTGGTCTCCTGGCTCCACTGGTCAGGGTCCACTTTGGTGTAGGACAGGTAAGCGTCATAGTCCTTGTTGTCTGCGGGCATAGCAAAAAGACACACCAAGCAAATTAGCGAGCGATGCTAACACTGGCTTTAAAATACTGAAAGCAGAGCTAAATTATGCACCGTTACACCTCAGAGGCTCTATCTATTTCCATACTGGTGTAGAAAGAGCTATTCATTCACTGGGGGACTTTATCAAGACGTGACGCCTCCATTACACTGACCTCTGGGCACCTCTGTCCATCTGAGTGCTTTTCATTACAGCTCCGTCCACACTGACAAATTATGTTGCCTTGATAGCTCCTCTGCCCACTACAGGCAAAACAAATTATTCTCCGGCCTGAGCTAAACGCCTGACGCCGCCCGCTCGGGCCAGCACATGGTGCTGCTCCATCACCCGTGTGAAAGCAAAGATTGATGGCAGGTTTGAAAGGACTGAGCTGAGAGATGGAAAGCGAGAAGCGATGGAGGGGCCTCCTGTGTTTTTTCTTACTCAGTAAAATGAGCCTGGAGGATAAAAAAAAAAAAAGATGGAGACGTCCCAAAGCTCCGGAGCACTATGAGAACAGGATAATGGCTTCTGGCTCATGAGCAGAACAGCATAGACTTTCTTACTTCAATTTGAGCAGTTAGACTTGTCAAACACCTCACGGTAAACAGGCGTTATTCGCCTCCCTAGTAGAAGAGAAGTGTTTCTACTATTTGATAAAAACAAAGAACCAGCATATGTCATCAACTGGGCGTTAGTTTGGTGTGGAAGAACTGACTTTTATAGCCTCAGAAACAGCCATGTTTGTTTTAGATATTCAGACTTTATGTATTATGTAATCCAGGTGATTTGGTGAATGGTGTGTGATTCCCCGTCTGTGATTGGCAGGTTGTCTGCTGTCCAGTTGATCCCAGTGTCACCTTCACAAATACTGGGGTATACTGGAGCGGCTTGCCAAATGATGACTTTGTAAAGTCCAGTTCTTTTCAAAGATTCGTCTTTTTTGGCTTGGCTCCTTCTGCTCCCCGATATCTCTGCATTTAATATCTTCAGAGCATTTATTTTGGTCTAATTTGTCATTTATTAATGGTCTAATTTTTGTTTACCTTTTCCATTAAAACCTTATTATCACAGTTACTATTAAAAATTCTGTTCAAACTTTAAATGAGCATCTGAACACAAAAATACAAAAACCAAATCAAATATATCTCTCTGTAGCTCCTTGCCTTTAAGGCTATACTCCATCCATTCCCTCTTACATAATGGCATGATCCTATTTCCTTACATATGATTGGCTGTATGGTACAAGAGTCAAAATTAAGTCTCATTTCTTTTAATTTAAGTCTGTTTTCTTTTAATTAGGTTCACCATTGAATAAATTATTTTACCATAAACATTTTCCCTAGCAGAGCCGTGGTTGTAACATTAATGGGGGCTTGTCCGGGATATATATCATCTTAACCCTGTGACGTTTAAGGTTAAGTAGGGTTGGTTAGTTTTTCCTGATAGAGTTTACTGCTGTCCATAGTTGTTCTGCTTATGGCACAGCTTGTTCATAAGAAGTTTCTGGATTAGCTGGACCAATGCCGCAAGGATGATTTGGCCAAGGCTGCAGCCAAACGTTTACTTCTCTTACTAAAAGCATCTTGTGAACAAAGCTTAAGGATTTGGTTGTGAGGAAGCTAGTGGAGTTCAAACTGATAGTGCTTCTTTCAGTGTCTGAGTATGAGGTTCCTAACGTGTCTGAATTACCATGCGCTGGCCTATCCACTAAACAGGCACCCAGGAGTCTGCGGTTGAGCCTCAGGGTGGGTCTGTGGAACCAGAGGTGGATGATAAGGTCCAACATACTCAACTGCAACTATAGGCCTGGGGAAAAAAACGACACCCACCCATTTCCCATCTAATTCAACCTCATTTCATTTTCAGAAACTGACCCTTTGGGGAATCTGCATTAGAGAGCATAGACGATATAAAACATGCTTTGTAACTGTGGTCATATTTTGGGTCATATTCATGAGAAAAAAATGTCACTCAACATATTTATTTATTTATTAAATCAAAGCGGTTGGCACCACAAAATTAAGAAAACATGAGAACTGGGACAGTCCAAGCTGCAGTCTGCAGCCTTTGAGCTAAACTTTTTAAGGACATGAGCAGAGTTTGGAACGGAGTTCCTGCTTTAATTGGACTCAGATCCCTCTGCTTTATTATCAGCCAGAGCCATGTGGTGACATTTAATGTATTAAGGCACTTTGGATGATGGGCGGTGAATGATTATAAAGCTAGGTTAAAACAAGGGGGCAAGCAGATGGCTCTGATGGAAGAAGCTCAGGATCAGCTGTCAGAGCGCCATCCCAATTTTTCCTATTTTTTTTTTATTTCACACTCCAGCCTATCTCCAAGACATGTCAACAACATTCACTCTCTTCCCAGAGGGCAATCTTGATATTTGGGGAGTGCACACCACTCTTATGTGACGCCTTGTAATTAATCTATCTTGTTTTTATAACGTGCAATTCCTTTTACAACATCAGGGACATGTAAAAATAATTGAAATGCAACCTCACTTAGTATAACTAACTCCGAGGCTTAAATTCTGCTTCACGGCGGCATAAATCTCACTCTCTGTTTTTTCCCCAGCTTTTTTAAATGAACGCTGTGTAGGCAGATCAAGGCCTATTTGAGTGGAGATGATTCACTCGTCTGTGGTGAGAAAGAGAGAGGAGAGGAAGGGAGATGCAGGGGGTGAATCACGAAGGCGGAATGACCCCCTCCAATCCCTCCCTCCCCTTCAGCATCTCCAGAAGTCGCACCGTGTAAAGAGACAGTCGAGGCGGCTACCTACAAAAGCTACATCTGCCGTCCTACGTGCTGGCGGCGAGGCAAACGGCTTCTCTCACACCCTGCACGTGTGAAGCGCATGCATACGTGCACACAAGCCCACGGTTAGATGGTGAACTCTTGAACTTGCAGTGGAGGGTGCCAAGAGAGTCGGAGGCGTAATCTGTGATATCTCTGGGCTCCATAACATTTAATGGATAGTAGATTGGAATGCAACAAACATACTTAAGTGCGTAGCTACAGAAGCGCACAGAACTGACTGCTAATGAGTAGCTGGGCCCTTTTTTTCTCCCCCAACATAATGTTTTGTTTTCCATAATTCAATTTCACTTGAAGAATATGGGTTTGCATCAGACAGTAGAGAGCAGTCTGCTGAGATGCAGTGTTTGAAATTTGAATAAAAATGCACTTTGCTCCTCGCTGCTGGCTTGCATACAAACTATTCCGACCGTGGTTACCCAGTTTACCAGGTGCTATTGTCTCCTTGTCAAGGGTAGACTAAAAATGTGTTTTAAATGTGAGTGTTAAATTGGTGAGATTAGTCCAAATACTTACTTTAGTGGGAAGAAAATCAAAAAAATTAATTTTAAATTAAATGAAAGACATCTGAATCTGCAAAGTTGTTTCATTCGCAGTTGGAGAAAAAAATGTGTGAAGAATCTTTAACCTGCATTTTAAATTGGTGGGCTTAATTGAAATACTTAGTTTAGGGGGAAAAAACGACACATGGATGAAGTAAAAAGATTAAATGAAAAGAAAGGCATTTGAGTCTGAAATGGAGGTATCACAGGGCTTTTTAATAAACTTTTTTAATCATAATCAATTTCTACCTCCGCCAAAGCGGAGGTCATTAGCAACATAGCTCAAAGTTATGGACAGATCTGTATGAAATTTTCAGGAAATCTCAGACAATGTGTAAGATTAGATTAGATTTAGGGGGTGAATCGCACCACCGCCTGGATCCAGGAATTTTTTTAAAGATTCTTTCCTATGGAGTGATGCAGGTAATTTTGCCGTTAGAGCTCCAAACTCACTGGCAAAACATTGGAATTCTGGCTTGGCGGAGGTCTTTGCTCTGAGGGCTTCAAGTCCTGAGATGAAACCATCTGTGAAGTTCAGACTAAAACTGTCAAAAGATCCTAAACATATTCATTTACACTTATTATCTAACAACAAACTTGAACACATGCCACATCAAGAATAACTGAAGCGACTTTAAAACCAGTCAGTCAATCAAGCAAATACTTACTTTCAAACAACGTGTGTAATTTAATCTTTTTCTGTCGGCTGCGTCCCAGACAGAATATGCAAATGAAGCAGGATGCATTACAGACGCAGCGTGTGAAAACTAGTCAGCATCTCCGAAACTACGGTGAACACAGACGGGGCTTCGTAATTCCACGCCGCGCTGACAACGCTGACATTCGTATTTATGGCAGACTGCTGACGAGTTCCCGCCTCTTTGTCAGGCCAGCTCGGCTGTTGTCATCATGAAGCCTATTATTGATTCCACTGACACCCACACAATGTGACAAGTGAGCGCTCTTTAACTAAATTGCGCCGCTGACAAATAGCCGACAGTCCGTGCTATTGTTGAGTACAGCTTACAATTTTACATCTGGCAGAGGAGGGAGGAAGACGTTCAATTAGAGCTCGGAGTGGCCAGATGAAACGCTTTCTTGGCAGAGTGATGCAGGAGGAAAAAAAGAAAAGAAAAGAAAAAAAAAACCTCTGCGTTTAGAGCTTTATTGATGAAAAACGTGCATCTCTGTGCTACTATATCTCCCATGCAGCTATTTCATCTTGTCAGAACAGCAGTTACCATAGAGATAGGATCTCGGTTAACCACCTCCTGCCATTGCTTAGCGACTGTTTTGTCTCCACTCGGCTGGAAGCCTTCCTATTTAATCCTCCTCCATTCATCTGCGGTGCACTGTCACTGGGACTCCGATGAGTTGCCAGGTGCCGGTGCGATGCGTGCGCGCGCCCATGCACCACGGCCGGCGGTGAGGAGATCTAATCGACTGCGGCGTGGAGCAAAGTATCAGGGGGGGGTCTCATGAGAGCTCCACAGGCGGTGTGCTGCGTCTTATTGGACCTGATCCCCTTATACGGGGGAACAAATTGAAAATCTCTTTCTCTCTCCCAGCACTCACTCCGGCTGCACAATTAAAGGAGACAATTGCTGTTTGGCTTTAAGTTCAAGGCCCGACATCGGGCCCCCCCCAACCCCCCGCTTTTCAACACGACTGCCTCTGGGTCATCTATTACGGCGAAGTTTCACAGGCGGAGGTAATGACTTCCATTGAAATGTCTGATGTAGCCGCCGTCCTGGTTAAGCAGACTAGGAGGAGGGGTCCAGAATACTTTTTACCTTTTAGCAAACATAACTCTCCAGCTGCCTCTGCTTCCACTTTGCACAGCGCCTCAGCCTCTCCGAACTAATCTCATTCCCCTTGAATTCATTGCTGTGCTGCTACTTGAGACTCATTACAGGGGAATCAAATTAAAACTTGCTCCCTGCCTCAGTTTGATGCATTTTCGAGCTAAGACTCACTCACCAGGCCCAATCAAAGGCATTTTTCCTCCCTTTTACGGCTGCTGATGAAGCCTCGGAGTTAATGTTTTTGTCTGGCACAGGGGATGTGTTTTGATTTGCTTTATGGAGAGCGTTCAGCAGAAAGTATTACCCTTCCACTCGTGCACTCACTCATGTGCAGGCATGAGAAAGCACAGACAACCCACACAGCCACTGCGCAAACACAAAACTGCGGCTGCAAGAGCAACAGTGTTGCAGAAATGTCCTCTCATCCAGAACTAGCAGTTTCCCATTATTTTACATAATGCTTTTTATTCTTGTATTAATTTGCTCAATCAATGTGAATGGGAGTGAATACCATTTTTAGATCATCATGTCATGATTTTGGCTCATATTAAATTATTTCTTACATAGTTTCTGTTTTGCTCTTATTTGAAGATCCAGTATTGCCTCCCACAGCAGCTGTTGGTGCTGGACGATGGTGCCCACACAATGGTTTTTCTCCATTTATACACTTACAACACAGCCCAGGTAAAGAATATAGGTTGAAGCAAAGAGATCTGGCGCAGATGTCAGAAAGGAGAAAATAAAATGATGGATTACAAAGAGGGTATGGATAGATACAAAACGCGGTATAAACCACAGGAGTTGGGGTTCAGGCAGCTGCTGAAAGCAATAAAACAAATATCCAAGAAAGCCCCCAAGGTATAAAACAAGGTACCAACTCATATGAAAATCTACCAAGGATTACCATGTTTTTTTTATGTAGAAACCATGGTTATACTACTGTATGGTTTTGAGTTAAAACTATGGTTTTGCCATGGTTAATACCCAAAATACCATGGAACCATGGTAGATTTTTGTAAGCGAAAACAACCCAAAACCTGGCCTCCTAAAGTTCCAATAAAAAAAGAGCAGCATCAATAACTAAAACAAACACAATGACAAAAAAAGTAAAAGCTATGTACACACATCCTAACTAGCCCAACTCAAACCATTTCTCTCAAAATCTAACTACTAGAACTAAAAACCAGGTAGTTTTAACACAACTGGAAAAAATTCTGTTCTAACCCCAGCGGCCAAAATTAAACCAAGCTATTGGATGTTGTTTAATCTAAACTATCAAAAGTGCCAAAAGAGCCAAAGTCCCAAGTCAATCCGAAGTCAGAGGCAAGCAGAGGGCAGACGGTCTGAAGCCAAACAGCTGCCCTGGATGAATGGATGAAACTGGATGAATTCTCTCGTTGTAGAGGAGGCAAAGAGGAAGGTGTGCCAGCAGGACCAGTCCCCCTCATGTACTGGCGCAGTGCGAGGAGCATTTAAAACAAGCACCTTATTATTCAACCAGGCAGACAGATGTAACATAAACCTGTAGCAGTCAAAGTTCACTTTTTGCACAAGGAGAAGGTGCATTGTCTTTACTGCAGAAGGCACTTTTATATCATAGCAGGAAATGCCAGCATGCCCAGTTTCCACCAGTCTGGCTTGGGACAGGACTGTTATGTGTGCTTTGGTTTGGGAAACCCTGATCTAAGTCATCAGCCAAGCCTCATGTGAAATCAGCTGGGAAGCTAATTCTGAAACCTGCCTGAGATTGCTATCAGTGATCTAAACAGACAGGAGAAAAAAGACCAGCTAAATATTTCATAGAAAAACTAAAACCCAAATCCTTCATGAATTAAAATCCAATATGCAGAATCATTTGGAACATAAGAGTAAAAATTACAATAAGAAAAATGTCCCTGAGAACTTGTCAGAGTCGTTAAATCCAATGTGGGAATACAACAGAAGTAACTGCCACAGCCTGATTGAGTGGACGCGGCTTGAAAAATAGGAATATTTGCAGCCTTTAATCTGCCCCCGAAAACATCCAAATCAATAAAAACAAATCAAACAGCACCTAAGGGGAGCCTCTAAACTGATACGGCTGTGCATCAATATGAAAGTGAGTCTTCAGAGCAGCAGGTGTATTGGTTTTTAAAGAAACCCACTTGTTTTTACAGGACGAACATGCACATCACACTAGAGCTCTGATATCGATTTTTCCGGACTAAAATTTAATCCAGCGATTATCAAGATGTTTGTTTTTTGGGAATTATAAATGCTTAAATGCCTACTGAAATAAAAAGCAGACCAGAAGCATTGCTTTTTTTGGTGATGAAGACTGAATATCTCTTTAAAGCTAAACTGAAACTTTGCCTGTTGAGGCTCAGAGAGCTGCTGGAAAACCAGACCATCACTACAAAGAACAAAAAAAGAAAAAAAAAGAACAAATCAAAGACTTAGAAGTTGCTCGCAGCTGTGCTGAGGACATTTAACTAAATGCTGAGGATCCTTTTTTTTATTATTTAGCTTCTCCAGTGGAAGAGGGTGTAGAAAATTCCCTAAAATTGAGAGCGGGATTTCTGAGTTAGAAGTTAGAAATTACGGTTGGCTTTTCTGTCATTCAAACTGATAAAAAAAAAATGTTTACATTTGCATAAAAATTGTGCCACCTGCAGCTTTAAGAAATGAGAAAATGCCCAGGTGTTTTTTAACTAAAGAAGAAAAAATCTGTATGCAGAACTGCACCGATACCTTTCAGGATTTGGATGCAAAGAAAAGATGTTTTCACAGAGATGCATGTTGCTTTACAAATCCTCCACTGCACAGCAGAGCCTTCAGTATCGCATGCTATTACGCTGTGATATATGAGACATCTTTTTTATCTTAACTTGTCCTACCTCCATCAATATCCTCACTGCCAAAATGGTTTCTGTAGAAGAGCATGAGCTCAATCCTGTAGCACTTGTACAAAGTCACAAGGCAGATGAGCAGCAGCAGGATGGCTCCCAGACCCCCGGCCAGCTCCACCGTGTACATCAGCTCCGCTAACATCCCAAAGACAAAGAGAGGAAGAGAAAACATGGAGACATTTGAAAGATCTGTTTGAAATTAATGAAAAAACAATATAATAGATGGGTTAAATGCTAGGAAGACCCAGAATTGTATCAGAAATCAGCTAAATTGATCAAGATAATGAGTCATTAGGAGGCATAAGGGCTTAATGGAAACATTTAATGTGGATTTAGTGCTTTGGATATGAGGCTATAACAGTTAAGAAGGGTAAAAACAAGTAATACAATTACAAACTCTCTCCTATAATGGACTAGAAGTTATCATAGAGGTCAGTACAGTTGTAATGTGATGATGCCATCTCTCTTCCTGTTAGAAGATGGGCTGCAGCCTGAAAGTGACATTTCATCAACACCGACATATAAAGAAGTACAACGATCTAAATGAGAGGTAATAATCATCTCTAAGAGTCTTGCAGAGCGATGTAGGTCTTCAATGCACTGAGGAGTTTTAAATGGGGTAAAAAAAAAAACAACTGCATGAGCAGAGATCAGAGTTTAAACACTGGTAGGCAGGGTTATCGGTTATGTGATTTATAACGGAGAAAAAACAAAGGAAAGGATAGCGAACATTGTGCAGTTTGTGTATTCATCAGTGCAGAGCTATCTATCACTGGATATGTACATGGATTCACTAAAATTCACTGAAATCATGGTGAATTTAAAGGAGCTATACCCGATATCTAGCTAGCGATAGCGGCTAGTTTTTCAGCTTTAGCATGACGGTCTTTCTCTGCCAATGGGGTTAACTTTCGGAACGTCCGGATTCCGATCAGCCAGTGAGAGCGTTCCCCTAGGAATCTGGAAGTTACGAAAGTTAACCCTATTGGCAAAGAAAGAGCGTCACGCCAAAGCTAAAAAAACTAGCCGCTATCGCTAGCTAAACTAGCCGGACGTGAAATCAGGTATAGCTCCTTTAAGAGATCAGAGCGCTCTGTCCCCTCTCTGGTTCCCACCTTATAACGTATTTCGCCTGATATGATTGGTTCTGCTGTTTTGTTTCTTAGTACAGTGATTTGCCATTCCTGCTGTCACTCATGCTGTTGAAACTGTTCGCGGTACTAGCTAGTGGCAGAGTGGAGGAGGAGGAAAGTCCGGTGGAAAGACAGACAGGGCTACCGCAGGTGAACTCTCGTACCCATAGATGTGACTGTAGCTACATGGTTCATTAAAATGTTCTCAAAGTCATGTTTGACACCAAAGGGTTTATCTGAAGTATCAACTTTTGCTTGTTCAGATTTTCTGTCCACTTTAAATGTTGCTATGGCAAATGAACGTTCAGTAAAAGTACAAAAAACACTTCTTACAGAAACCTTTGAGAACAACTTTTACGTCCCTACCAGTATCAGAATTAAAGCTGCGCCCTTGGTGCATTGGCACTGAGCCTTAGTTTGCTTGCTCAGATAGTCTGGTTACGTTGGGTAGCAGTGAATGTGAAACTGATCCCCATCAAAAAAGCGAGTTCTGGTCCGTCTAAGAACTAAGAATCACTGGTTTTTATCAGGATATGATATATTGATACAGTGATACAGCGATTCAATCTTTGCCAATATCTCAAATTAAAGGGACTATACCAGATTTCACGTCCGGCTAGCTTAGTTAGCGATGGCGGCTATTTTTTTTTAGCTTTTGTGTGACGCTTTTTCTTCGCTAAGGGGTTTAACTTTCATAACTTGACTCCGGATAACTAGGGGAATGCTATTACTGGCTGATCGGAGTCTGGACGTTCCAAAAATTAACCCGGCAGAGAAAGCACGTCACGCCAATGCTAAAAAAACTAGCCACTTTTGTAAACTAAAATGCCCTGAACTCGTACATATGCGCAATCAATG
>JBBDHI010000026.1:10149219-10166089 GCA_037177115.1 Craterocephalus stercusmuscarum
AGGGCTTAAAAAAGTGGATTTTGCATGATATATTCCCTTTAAGCCTTATGATGTTCAGTGCAGAAGACTGAAGCTGGGGTTGCTACAGTAAAGCTACTGACATGCTTATATTCCCAGCTAACAGGAAGTAAAACACCATTCCAAAAGCAGCATGTTACAAATTCACATCCATGACTATCCATGGGCGGGTGCTCCAGCTGATTTAATTATACCACAGCAATGTTCCGTCCAACAACTGCAGGGGGTAAGAGTTATACCAATCTCTCTTGTGGCCCTTTAAATACATTAAATGTGCCAATTAGTCGGACATTTCCCTTGAACCGCAGCGAGCGGTAGGAATGATAGATCTGCTTCATCCTGCTGATCAGACATGACGTCAGATGAGCGTCTAAATCTGGATTCGGGGTTTTCCAGTACAAATTTCACATGTAATGTTCCGCTGTGACCCTCTGAACTTTATTAGCATCGCCTCTGTTCAACGTGTCCGCCTGCAAACGTGGCAAAGACAGACTCCATCCTGCACAGTTGTAGAACATTTAGCTGGAAAAAAAAAGAAAAAAAAAAGCTGATCCAAATATAATGCAAATCACTGATGTGAGCTGCCCACTAGCAAAATCCTTTCATTGTGATTAAGCCTTACTGTTTCTATGGTAACAAGAGGTCGACCACTGCTTATCAAGAACTTGCTAATTAGTTTGTGGACGATAATAACTTGAAGGCTTATGGTAAGACAACCACAGCCGAGCTGGTTTCACTTCTAATTGCGCCTCCTAATTGAGACTCTGAAGTGTTTTACTCTCACGACGAATACAAACTGGAGGCGGGTGGAAAAGGTCAGCCAGGTAAGCAGCAGCTCCGACAAAGGGATTGCTAAAGTATGTGTAAAGTCGCACATTTGTGTTTATGATTAGAAACCAGAGTGAGCTGATAATATATCAAAGAGGCAAATCATTCAAAATCAAAGCAACAGTTTTTTTTTTATCTTGTTATTCGCTGCATCATTATCTGTACTTCCCCCGGATCAATATGTGAGAAATCTGCTGCTTTAGTCCCACTAGCTGACTGCTAAACTGATCTCTGCACCCCCTAACAGACTCTACCAATCCAGACAGAGGAGCACAAGACAAATTTACCCAAAGGTATTATCAATTTGGCTGTGCAGGCTGGACTTGGTGGCAGAAAACACACAGTAATTGTTTCACTAGCAAACATCTAACAGCCCAGCTCTGTCACTGCCTGCACCGTGCGACTCCGATTCCAAAAGGGTTGGGATCATGTAGATCCCATTATATTCTACCATTTCACAGAAAATACGGGATCTTTTTTAATGGCAGCAACAAATCTGAAAAAAGAAAAAGATGATGTTAATGTGGGGTGACCGTGTCGCTGGAGGTTTAAGAGAGGAATGTTGTCCCATTCTGGCCTGATGCAGGAGTCCAGCTGCTCTAAAGTCCTGGGCCTTCCTTTCTACTGCTGAAAGCTTTGGACAGCAGCCTGTTGTGATGGATGCAGCATACGGTTCAGCCTCGTCTTGCTGAAACGCGCATGGCATTCCCTGAAAGAGACGATGCCTGAATGTTGCTCTAACACCGCGGTGTACTTTTCAGCATAGACGGAGCTTCACACGTTTCCACTTCACCTGTGACCATTTTACATCAGATTACGATCAGAGACGGCCATTCCTTGCATGGTCGAGCTTTAGCCAGCATTTGTGAATCCCAGACAATTATTCCTGAGCCCAGCCAGTCATTTCCAATAGAGAATCATGTCGGACTTTTCAAAGTTGTGTTGTGCCTTCAAAATCAAAATGAGCCCAATTTGCCATTTTCACAGCATCCCGGCTTGCTTTGGAGCTCTGGCTGTGCAGCATGTACCACCGGTTGCTGTCTAAAGATACTTTGCAGCAGCACAACAATTAATTCTAGCAGAGTTTCAAACATATCCCCATTTTGACTGATAAAAAAAAATAATATATTTTTTCTTAAGAGTGAACTCCAGCCCAACATTTTCAAAGGCTTTGCTGTATTTATCTCTAATAAATGCCACAAGCTGCCTGCCAGCAGTGGCATGTGTTATCTTCCACCAATCCTGAAATTGCCCATTTCAGACTTTTGACAAAGGTTTATTGTTTCTCTCAGTGAGGGTAGGGATTCTGCCTAATCTGTTGGCAGGATACAAACACGCCACAAAGCCTAATTGAACTCGATTAACATTTTCCTGCTCACCAGATTTCCATTCGACTGCATGGCAGTCGGTGAGGGAACAAGCCAAACTGCTGGGACGGCGGTCTGACTCTGCGAAGTCAGCTGTGTTTGCTGGCGGCCGCAAAACCCATAAACCCCCGTGACCCGTGATTAAAAAGCAACAATTCCTCTGTCTGTTTCTGAGCGTGTCCAAGGTCCCAGCAGTGGCACTTGCAGGCCTGAAAAATGTTAACTGATAACTGTCAGATGTCAAGTTTTCCCAGATGATGAGCAAATGTTTGCTTGATGCTCTGCATGGAAATCAGGACTTAGAATCCGTATGCTTTTATTCAGATTAGTTTGCTGGCAAAGAGGGAGGCAAGGCTGTCTTGTTTTTATCTCAGTCTCATTTGCTGATGTGAGTAAAAGGGTTTTTAAAAAACGTCCACCAAGGCTCACATATAAAACACCGAATTTACCGGTTTTCCCATCTAAATGAAAAAGAAGGCTACTGTAAACTTGAAAAAGAAATCTGATGTAAAAATGGACCAGACGTGACCAAGCTGAGAGTAAACATCCATCAAAAAAAAAAAAAAAAGGAAAGCGACTACAATCTGGTTTAAAGGGCAGCACAATAAAAGCTAAAGAAATGTTATGTCACTGTGTTCCTTCCACATTTTACTGTCATGAGAATGAGAGAAGAGGTGAGCGGCTCGTAAATTGGGTTACAGGTCCGCTCAGGGCTAATCGTATGCAGATTGAGTCAGGTCACCGCAGACTCCCTCAAAGTGTCTGTTCTCTCATAAGCACTCAACAAAATGCTTCACCACAGTTTTTCCTCCATAAAAACCTCGGTGTAATTCAGTCAGAACAGCATGCATATATTAGGCCCGGGCTGATTGAATAAACACACAAAGAGCCTGTCCTCACACGTCTACACACACACACACACACAATCTATGAGGTGAGGCGACATCAACCTTTACTTGCCCCTGAGAAGCAGAGCATCTTAAGCCGGACAGGCTCCGGGATCCCTAAAGGAACTTATCAACTTCACAGCCACTTTTTGCCGAAGGGAAGGAGGCTTAGGGGAGAAAGATGTCTTGAAATCTTGACCTGCCATTTTCCACCTTGTGAAAGCGCTGTCGCAGCAGAGTGGGTCTCAATTAAGAGGGAAATAGCTCTGATGTGTGGGAAAGGTAACCTCTTGGCTGCCGGCGTGCAAGGGGGAGATTACCTGCGTGATTGAAGTACCTCCAGCAGGTTGAAGAAAAAAAAAAAGAGAATGAGTCATCAGCCAATATAGCAATCAGCTCTGGCAATCTGCATCCATGTTCACACTCACTGTAAAAGGGTGCAAGCACAAACAGTAACAGGCTGACAATGCAAGATGCTGAGAGAAGAAGAAGAAGCAAGATTTGAATAAAAAAAATTAAAAAAAAGGTTGTACACTACTGCTAAGGAGGAGAATTTATGACCACCTCGGTGTGAATGATGCTCTATAAATATATTGTCCATAAGAGGAGCTTTTTTAATGCTAAGATCACAGCTTAATTACATGTTTTTAGAATAACAAGTAGTGGTTTTAATGCTTTCGTTGTTTCCTTCAGAGTTTCCTCCAGATTCTGCTTCCTGTTAACGTACAGCAGGAAAAGCAAGGGACTGGACTCATCTACAGGCTGTTGTGGACCACAGTTCCTGTTAAGCATGACTTTCTCCACTAGTCCTGGTGTGCAGAGGCAGCCCTGCACAGCGGGACTGAGGAAGAGCTGCCATACGCCATGCAGACTTAATATCGCATTCTCTTTTTATCTGCCCGTTCGCTGTCTCAAGCTCTCCGTGTGAAAGGACAGCGTCAGTAAACTGAGCTTGAGAGCATGTTTTAGGATATGGTAACGGTTCCAGGTCCACCCAGAGATCAAGATTCAGCCACTGCTACAGGCTTGCTGGATTAATTAAAGGGAAAAAAGGAGATGTCCTTAATGTAAATGGATCCTGTATATTCCCAGTGGTGTCATTTAGTTTGCTTTAAACCAACCCTGATCCAGCTGCACTGATGCTCTTTGTTTGCATTTAGTTAGTGTGACAACAGTGTTTTATATATTGATTCATATTCTGGCTTGTATTTAATCAGCCTTTGTTACTTCACTTTAGTTCCCATTTCTCCTCATCTCATAATTAGTTCCCTTAGTGGATTTACAGTCCACGCCGTAGTTTCTGATGTTGCCTGATGCTTGTTGCTTTTGTTTGTCTCCTTGTCTTCCCAGTTTTCCTCTCAAGAGTCTTTCGGAGCCCTTCTTTGGTATGTTTGCTTATTTTTAGCTTGTCCATCTTGTTCACTGCAACCCACAGCAGGATCCTGCTGTGGGTTGCAGTGAACAAGATGGTTTTGGCCAATCGAAGAGGCTGGGTTTCCTCTTTGTTTGCGGGAATATCTCCCTTAGTGAACGTTGCTGGAACTGGATGGTCTACTTGAGTAAAGTTCAGCGTGAAAGCCAAAAAAAACCAAAGCAAGGTGGAAACGCGTCCCCTGGACTTGACCATGCTGATGTGTTGCACCCTGGAATATAAACGCTTGTTCGCTTTAACCTGCTGTCCTTTCATAATCTTGATTTTAGTATTTTTTTCTGTTTTCATTTCATTTCTTTATTTAAGTTTGCTTTTCTTTAATGTACTTTTCTGCAATGTAAAACACTGTGAATCGTCCTGTACAATAATGTGCACTATAAATACATTTCCCTTGTCTAGTATGAGGTTAAATTCTGGTTCAGTGGAAACAGTTTAGACATTTGACGAGCAAAAAATCCCAACTACTGAATTTGCAAAACCATTAATGAACTAAAATGTGTTCTAAGACCGACATCTGAGTGTCCTTTGAGTTATAGCGCTGTACTGGAAACATAATTCATTTCTAAAACATACGCTGCGGTTTTTCTAACCACTGCAGATCAGATAAGTTTCTCAAATTAATCTGAGGCCGTTTTTTTGTTCAGTGATTGATTAGATGGAGAGCGACGAGGCTCCTGCTGCAAGAAGTTGACGTGCAACAAGTGGCTCAACCCACGCGCGCTCCGGATCTCAACATGACTGAAGCGGTCTGGGATTATTGGAAGAGAGAAAGCAGCTAAGCCTGAACAATAAACTGCGACGAGCTGGTCAGACATCCAGGATAAAAACAAAGCCCTCCAGCAGGACAAACAACTTAAGAAAAAATAGTTTTCCTTTAATGGGGCACTTGTAGGAGATGCCATCTCCTTATTTTGATAATCTTTTCCACCAAAAAGCATCTGTTTAAACTTTAACATGAGAAACTCATAATTGGCACGACTCTGGCTTTATGTGCAAAATTGGAAAGATGTTAAAATTAATGCAGACGGGGGGGAGGTGGGGGGTATTTTTGCTGGCTAACTCCAGCAGCAGAGCTTATTAACTGATTGCAGTGACATTTACTTCCCATCCTCCTCCCCCGTTCCTCACCACACCAGCAGATAGAACTGTTCCCTCTCCGTCTCGCCTGCACTTTACTCACATGACACTTCATCTTCATTTCTTGTTTGTCTCTCTTTCAAACTCCCCTCTCTTCCTCGACAGCCACCGGGCTGTTATTTATATGCAAATGCTTCTGTGATTGAGAAAAAAAAAGGAAAAAAAAAAAAAAAAACAGCCGGAAAAAAAAGAAAAAAACAAATAAAAAAAAAGTGTTTTCTTCCTATCGGAAAATAAACATTGCCCACAATCTTCGCGGCTTTCCCCCACCCCATCATCTGTATCAGATTCTGCTCCTCTGATTGGACACGGCTTCCAGAGAGAGCAGCGCCCGCTGGCTTCAATCACGGGTTCAATGCTGATGGGGACAGGAAGCATGAGAAGTAGCTGAACGGGGGAAGGGGGTGACTTTGCCAGTAGGACCCTCGTAGAGAAGAAAATCAGGTGCGCCACACAATAAACACACTTACTGCATATAGAAAGGCAGGACGGGCAAGTTTACCATAAATTATGCAGATAAAGAGGGGCCACTTCCTTCTAAAGGGCACACATGGAAGAGCATCTCATATTTGAAGAAACTAAACTGGTATCATCACCATTGTTTAGATATTCAGGATGTCAGACAGGAAGCAAATGAACACACCTGCTCTGCAGTTTTCACATGAATTAACAAGAAACACTCCCAAAATGCAGTCCAGTTCCTGTGAGACCGGAGTCTGGTCCGCATTTCCGCCAATAAATCTGAGCCGTTTCCGGTGAGGGTTGCCCTTTGTTGATCCTGTTCAGAACGTTTATGGACAGAATTTCTAGGCGCAGCCGAGGTGTTGAGGGGCCTCAGGAATGGGTCTCTGCTTTTTTGCAGATGATGTGGTTCTGATCTGATCTGATCTCCAGCTCTCGCTGGAGCGATTATCAGCTGCGTGTGAAGCAGCCGGAATAAGAATCAGCACCTCCAAATCCGAGACCATGGTCCTGAGCCGGAAGAAGGTGGTTTGTCCCCTGAGGGTCGGTGGTGGAGGTCCTGCCCCAGGTGGAGGAGTTCAAGTATCTCGGGATCTTGTGAGGGAAGGATGGAGCGGGAGATGGATAGGCGGATCGGTGCGGTGTCTGCAGTGATGCGGGCTCTGCATCGGTCCGTCGTGGTGAAGAAGGAGCTGAGCCAGAAAGCGAAGCTCTCATTTACCGGTAGATCTACGTTCCTCCCCTCACCTATGGTCATGAGCTCTGGGTAGTGACCGAAAGAACGAGGTTGCGACTGAAATGAGTTTCTGCTTAGGCTGCTGCCCCCGTTACCCGACCGCGGATAAGTGGAAGAGGACGGTACATGCTCCCAAAAAATGGATTTGGTTGCCTTTTCAATTTTTTTTATGTGTTTATTAATTTATGTGTAATTATTCTTTTAATTTCAAACTTCTGATCGAGTGGATCAGTGTTATTTATTGGGCCACTTGTGAGTTTTTTAAGATATTCTGACACCATCCCAGAAATCGACCTTGTACTGGTCATCTGGTCCATCAGTGATACACTGATGGGTATGCCTGTAGATAACAGGACTCACAGGTGTATTGGAAGTGTAATGTTACTAAAAACGCTGATCCCACACACACACACACACACACTGTCAGGCAGTCTTAAATCGAGGTGGGTGTGGAGATATCCACCTGGAATTTATGGAACTTGTCACATAACAGGGCGGGCCGAATTGTATTAAAAGCACTTGAAAAGTAAAACAACATTGACCCTCAAAGTGCCGCCTGATTGTTCAGATGAGAGCGGGCTCTCTGAAGCAGGCAGATGATGGAATCTTCAGCCCGAGGCCAAACTGTAATGGCTCCAGAAAAGTGTTTACTTGCTTATTGAGGTGGGCCCCGTTACATTCTCTCAAGGACTTTTGTTAAAGTGCCTCTTCTGTTGTCTTTGCTCTAAAACAAAAAAGCGGTAGAGATTACAGCCGTGGGAGGCCAATTATTTGAGCACCGCACTGCACAGGCACGATGACTCAGTCTAACTGGGTGGCAGATTTTTGTCTTTGTTTAGTTACAGCCGCCACAACTTTCTTTACTCTGGTCAAACTTGCATAGGAAGGAGAAAAGGCATCTAAATACACAGCGACAAAAAAAAAAAAAAAAAGGGGGGCTTTTAAATATTGCACTGGCTTATATTTATTCAGTGCAGCATGAAAAGGAAGCTCCATTCTCACATGGAGAGAAACGCTTGGACATAATTCTTCAAAGCAAACCTTTTTGTATAGTTGATTACGCTCTGGTTCCCTTTTATGTTCGATCATAGACATCATTTTATACGTCGCCGTCTGATGCTCATATTCATCCTAATAAGGCATCTTCTAGTCCAACGGAGAGGTGATTAAGTCTCCTGTACGGCATTTTTATCCTCCCGGGGCTTTCAAAATGATATAAATTGACTTGTATCCATATGTTTATCTGCAGTTCTGTGGCTTTTTAAAGGAAACACTTCACAAGAAGCAGATGTAAAAGTGATCCTATTATGTCTGGGGCTTCTCCTCCAGAGAGAGCACTATATCATCAGAAAATCATCCTTCAGCTCCCTGCGGCGCCAGTAATCCTCTCATCTAACAAACAGCCTTGGGAGGCGTAGAGACACACAATATAAACAATACTGACTCCTGGAAAATAAAAAAAAAATAAAAATAAAAAAAAACGGGGAAAAGAAAAGTCTGAATGCTGCATTGCAGACATGACTGCGCACATAGGACCAGAGTGTGAGTAAGATATTGTTTCCCCACCCTGAATGTTCTCACCCACCCACACAGGTACAAAATACAGAAAACACACACATGGGCTCAGAGACTGGGCAGCGCCGCTTCCACCGGCAGCTTTCCTCTGCTGTATCATGGCGGCGTGGGTGCGCTGAAGCCCGTGACTCAGACCGCGCCGGGGCCTTTACAGACACCAACACACCGAATGGGCGTTGTGCTCCAATACCCCCCACCACCCGCAAAATGAGCATTGGTGAGAATAGAGCGCGGCCAGATGGGCGAAGCGCCTCGTCACATCTGCATTGGCCGTCTGCGACGTGAGAAGATGGCGAGGTGGACGCTGGTGTCGCCTCTCGTATGTCAACCCTGAGCGCATTTTTTGGTCTGCGGTCTCCCGGCTTATTGAATTCTTCATGTGGGAGGGTGAGAGGCGGTGGCGCCGGCAGTTCAAAGAGAGATTATGATTAAGAAATGATTCAGGCATCACATCAGCAAGGACAGTAAGGACCCTGAAAGCTGCACACGGGAGGGCATCCGAGCTGCAAATCACTCCGGGGCCTTTTCCAATAATTGAGCAGTCCTGGATTGCAACGAAGTTTCTGGATAGATATGCCTTCAAGGTTGAACATAACACAGGAAAAAAAAAAAAGAGAAAAAAAAAAGGAGAAGAGGCCAAACATAATGCAAATTTGCAGACTTGTACAGTTAAGCATGCAACCATAACGGCACACACACACACACACACACACACACACTGAAGCCCATCACACACAGGCAGACGGGGATCGGGGAAACTTAGTGGCCTGGAACAAGAGTACAGCCAGAGCTTCCCATTAGAGGACATTACTGTCAAACACTGGAACGAAAACTACCTGCTGTACACTGATTACCGACCCACCTCCCGCAACAATTCAATTACAAACTGGATAATATGATGCACCGCACTCATTCTCTGTGACAATGTTAAGCCACTGACAGGGGAAGTGGTGACAGCTGGCGGGGAGGTTTCCTGACAATGCAGATGTCTTTTTCTCTTCCCCACATTTCTGCACGAGCGCCGGTATTTTCGCCTCCGTTTTGCCTGCATGTCTGCTGCATCAAATACAAACCTACAGATAAACAGAAAAATCAGACTTTTTTTATTTTTTTATTTTTTTGAGGGGGGCTCCTAATTTAAAGCCATCTGTAGATTTGCAAAACCTTCTCATATAAGTCAAGTTTTACTGTATGGTTGGGTCTGTTACATTTTAATGTGTTTGTAGATTCCTTTATTGACAATGACAATTATTACATGTTAAGGAGGTTTTTCCTAAAATCTGATTCCTTACTGCTTTGACCGGCATTAAAAGAAAGGAAATATCTTTCACGTTCTGTGAAAATTCATCCCAGACGTACCGGAGCTGGTTACATGGGATTACTGCTGGTTCGTTCTCAGCTTGTAAAAACTTTAAACATGGTTTAACCCCTTATTGAAGAGGCGAAACATGCTAGGAAGCAGCCATCCTAACATGTAGCACACAAAGTATTCTCACCCAAACAAAACCAGTCATATGTAATAAAGCCATGACAACACTGTCCACATTTTCCCCACTTAAAGCAAACCACACAAGCATGTCAGATGAACACGGAGACTGGTTTTCAATATGTCTGTCATCACTGTGTGACAAAAGCTCCTATGGACGAACTCTAGCTCTGCTGTTTTGGTCTCTATGGATCAATGTGCAGCTGGAAAACTGTCAAACTTTGGAAATAAGGAGAATAAAGTGGTTTCTAGTGGATTCACATCCCCATTGTGGCAATCCCTAACCCCAAAATCGGCTTATTTCACAAAGATAAGGCTAAATTCAGATCATATTTTAGACACATTAAAGGGGAATTTCGGTGTTTTTCAACCTGCACCTATTGTGTAGCATGTAATACGATCATTTACTGATGTCATCGCCGTACGCGCAAGAGACATGAAAGAATGACAACACAGGAAGTACAAGCTGCTTCCAGGTCACAGAAGGATCGGACTAGCATTTGCTAACAACAAATTGGTAAAGTGAAGGAGTTTGGTGGCAGATAGTGCCTTATTTAGAGGCTGACTGGCACTTGCCCTTAGCGCTCCCATTATATGGATATATGCTGATCACGAGTGGATCTAAATATCTTCCGAAGGATTTTAAGTTGCGCCAAAACTGTCTGGGTGAGTAAATGATCGTATTTCATGCTACTGTACAACATAGATACAGGTTTAAAAATACCAAACTTCTCCTTTAATAGTTAAAAAAAAATAAAAGAAAATTGCTAATTTCACAGATTTGATGGTTTCGTTTTAACAGCACTGTGACCACCGTGTTGATGTGTTCTCCATCACTCTGCCATCATTGGTAGTGTCCATGAGGATGAAGGATCAGTCTTTCTCTGATAAACTAGCTTGGGCTTCACTTATTTCTGGATCCCCCTGCTGCCCTCAGCTGAAGTTGGGGTCTATCCCTCTATTCTCCTGAATGCAATAATGTCTGGGATGTGGTCATCATCAACATCAGCCGGTGGGTTCCTGAGATATTCCAAAGTAACGTCTCTATTAAAACACCTGTAAAACTGCTCAGGGTTAGTTTAACTTGCATGTCTGCACAGTTCCTCATCAGACACCACTTTACTCATTCCTAGATGAACTGAGCTGCTTTCACTGACAGTAGTTTGCTTTTCTTACAGGAGGAAACAATCATTTATATTTTCTACTGCATTACATGGTGAATTAACTCTGACACAGTGACACTTCTGTAGTAATCTCACATTGAGACCAAGATTAGACATTCAGCCCTTGTAGTTGTGAAGATATTTTTTTTGGTGTTTCAGGTGTTTTTTGGTGTTTCTTTTATGCAATGCAGATTTTATGTGACATAAATTGTACAGAGTGAACATTTCATCGCTTTGTTACAGATCATATGTCACTTTTTCTCCTGCTGCTGTAGATTAGCTGAATATTAACACAAGTTTTAGTGGATAATCTTCGTCTTTTGCTTCCTTTCATCCCAAAATCTCCTGTTTCCTCTGTCTAAAAGGAAGACGTGTCCACGCAGCTTTGATTCACATACTGCTGACTTGTTATCTTGTAAGAAATAAATGCTAAAACTTGTGTTTTACTGGTGATAAAAAGCAGCGTATTTATTTAAAGAGACTGGACTTTTGCTCATATAAAAGTCTGGAATACACCATTTTAAGTCATTATTGATTTTTTTTTTCCACGAGAATGCAATTTGTCACAATTAACCACAGAATTAAACGCAATTAAAAATTTGAAGCGCTGACCAGCGCGAGTAACAAACATACCTCAGGGACTTCACAGAATACGATTTGCTCACAATGGAGCGAGGCCAGCAGCTTATTGTTGGGGAAAAGCTGCTGAGTCATCCTCCGTCTGGACATTGAACAGGAGGTGATTGAATTCCAGTTAAAATTCGGCACCTTCTTCCTTCCAGGAGAAATTCTCCTGGTGCTACAGCTCCAATTACAGTGCAGACTGCAAATCACACCCAGTGACTTATTCATGCTATAAATCTAGAATGACAAGTGGGTCATTTATTGTCCCAGTCAAGCTGAAAGCCTTCACATTATGAATTGTTGTGTGTAAACTCATAATGACCACAAAAAACAAGAGAATAGATTATTAATTTCACATTATTTCATTAAATAAATACAAAATATATATATATTTCCACTAATATGTATTATAATTTAAATGAGAAACACTTAAAGGTATTAAAATAATCAAAATACAACAGATGAAAACAAACCACATGGTCATTTTGAGTATTTTTTCGGGTTATATAACCATCAAATCACACACACTTGCACACAGATATAAGCTCTACTCATTACACACAGAGAGGAAAAACAACTTCCTCGACGCACAAACTCCAATTCCCTTATCCCTCGGCCGAGCAGCTGATAACAAGCAGTTCATTTTCCTGATTCAAAATAAGCCATCATGTTCTGCTCCAATTAGAAGCTCAGAGTACGATTTTCCATTAACTCCGGCTGCAGCCCGTCCTCTCAGAGTTCAGGCTTGGGCAGCGAGGGAGGGCAGGCCGGTTTGCAGAGGTGGAAGCAGAGATCCAGAACAGTTTAAAGAAACGTAGTCATTCGGTGTCAGCAAATTAAAACCTTAATGCAAAGTGAATTTACACGAAAACCACCTGGAGCTGCCATAGATGAAGAAGTGAGGGGGGGAAAAAAAAGAAAAGAAGCAGCACAAAAGGGGGGAGTAGGGGTAAAAAAGAAAGCCAGGAAAATGAAAATGGAGATCCTGGCACTGTGAGCGTACATTTGCATGTACATAATTAATTAAACTGAGGTTCACTGCTTTAGATGGATGGAGAAACCGAGAGCTGCGGCGGAACAGCGCTAAAAAAAGGTTAAAGCAAAGGCCGATTCTCACTTCAGGGAAGGAAGCCATCGCTGTAACTCACCCGACCGCGTCCTGCCCTCCGCAGTCTGGTCTCACGCCGTTAAGACTTCACAAAACTGAAGCTAAACTCGCAAATAATACACCGCTTCTTCAGGGACAGCCTGAACAGCGTAGTCAGATTGGACTGAAGATAATTAGAGTCAAACAGAGAAATCTGACTTCCCTCTGGGAGTGTCAAGTAAAAAAGAAAGCCATCACTACCATCAGCCAACCCCATCATGACTGATGAGAATGTGATGATGCAGTCTAGCTGCTACTGTACTCCTTTGAGTAAAACAATCCGTTTTATTCCTCCAGCCATCAGGCTGCACTTTTTTCATGAATTCACAGTTTAACCTGGATTTTAGTCAGTTTTCTTGCATGTATTGTTCTATACGTATAACTTTATGTGTTTAGACTGCTGATGCAGACGGAGTCCTTTGTTTTTATTGTAATGACTGACCATTGAAATGTGATGTGGATGAGCTACATGTGAATTGCCGAGGAAACAATGGCCTATTGGATATAAAATTATACACAGAGGAGGTGGCTGAGGACATTAAATGAATGCAATTGTTCCAGGACTGTTCAGACCGGCTCTTTCATTCAGCAAGGGCTCCCACTTTAGCTGCTTAATGCAACTTGTGGGACCGGAGGCCTTCATGTTCGTGAAGGGCAACTAAAAAAGCCCAAATTAGGGGAAAAAAAAGATTTTCTAATCCTTATTTTCATTTATCTGAGGTATAAATGCAGCATTTTTAAATACACTGGTTCAGCTTATACAGCTGCAGGATCAGGCTGTAGAGTTTGAGCCTGTCCACACACACAAGCGGAGTTTAAAAACATAAAAAAATCTTTTTCACATGATGAAAGGCCAAAAACCAAATGCAGCATTAAATCTGTATCGAAACATTCAAGTGGTTCTCAAAGTTTTTTCTTTTAACCCAGTCCCTGTGTCACTGCAAACAGAAATTGAATCCCAGATAAAGAAACGATGAATAAAATTGGGGAAACATGAGCGTGAAATTAGAAAATAATTAAACAGTTCTGGAGTAATAACTCAGTCATAAAGTACTTTCAATATCATGGAATATCTAATCCTTATTTTCATTTAAAAAAGTGATGTCTCCTTTCGGTACAAAAAACACCCCCGTTTCCCAACCTCCAACAACGAGAACGACGCTTTAATCATCAGATTTCCATCAGCCAGCCATCACTGTTGCTTTCATGGGCTCCAAAGATGTAGTATTTGAATATTAATCAGGTCTATGACGCCACATTTCTGTTTATCAAGGAAAAAACTTAGCGAAAGGGCTGCTTTAAAGTCTGTTTTAAGAGTAAATCTAAACTTGTATCAGTTCCTGACCAGGCTGTTTGGCAGACGAAACTGGACACCAGATGTCCGCGTCCACTTCCTGCGACCTCCTTTAAAAATGAAGCATTATGTACGTCTACAAAAGTCACACAGGAGGGGAGGGTTTGGACTCTCATACTGCGCCTCATAATGTTTTCTCTGTGTGGATTCAAACATCAGCTGCGAGTACCGGGGCAGCACCACCCCCCACACCCCCCACCCCCCCAAACCTCATCCGCCATCTCCGGGCCACTTCAACAGATAACACTGAAAAGGGCGAGGGGGTCGGAGTAAAACAACTCCGGCTACGATATATCTGTGCAGTTGCTGCACTGGATAAAAAGCAGTGGCTCTGATATTGATCAAATGCTAAGACTGCTGCTCTAGTATATCAATCAAAGCAAGGACCAAACCAGCTCTGCTGTTGAGCCATCAGGAGGAAGGCAGGCCTACCTGGACGGGAACCGCAACACATTTCTGGCAGTTTTGATCTCGCTGTCAACTAGAGGAATACTTTTTCCCCTTTCATCTGCTCCTGACTCATTTATCCTCGCTTGGTTTTTCTCTGCAACCATGAGGGGAATCAGGCAGACCAGCTGGTGGTTGGACCTGTCCATTTCTCCGTCCCTCTTTTGTGACCTTCCAATGCTATTACAAACTCCCATCTGAAACTTTTCAGCACTATAAAAGTCCTCACATCTCCGTTCTCGAGCCACCCCTGCGTGTCACACCTTTATCTTCCTTAGTTTTTCTCCCATCAGCTCCTTTTCTCCCCTATCAAAGTTAAAGTTAGGGCAAATGAAATGTGTAAGAGAAGCTGTCATTTCCATTTCCTCTCTGCGGGAGAAATTTGAATATAAAATGCAGCACTGGGAGTTTTGACGGGGGACACCAGCTTCTTTTAACTCCCTGTGATGTCAGAGTTGGAAATAAAGACTGAATTTCCCAGCCAAGTGGTAATTCTGCTCACTGGATGTTTCCTGACCTCTCTGAAGGGCGGCAAACAAAGCGAGAACTTTATTTATGGAGCTCTGAGACATACGGTACAAGGCAAGAAGAAAATTAAATATCAAAGTTTATTTGAGACCTTTGCCTCCTGTCATTTCTCCTCTCCCATTTCTCTTGTCTTTGCCATCTTGCTCGGCTGCACATTATCTAATAAGGCAGGAATGCTGTAAAAATAACCTTAAAAAGCCCTCGGCCTGCCAAATTCTGACACCAGCCCCGACTGAGATGCCATCATAAATTCTCAAGTCTGGGATTCTTTTATAGACAAGTATGGGAAGAGGGGGGAGCTAAATGGATGAGAGATGGTTGCCAGTAATGTATGAAAGCGAGGGAGGGGGGGGGGGGCAGACGCAACCAGAACCAAAAGACAGGCTGAGAGCCCATCTCCTAGCTGGGCGCATATTAATGCAGCACTGCGGAAATCCAGCCAGCCAGCAAGCGGCCAAGGTCAACAGAGATTACCAGGACCATGACTAAACACGCTGGCCGGCCGTTACAGAGGGCATTCCTCTTCTCTTCCCCCTGATCCTCGCCTGGGCTCGCAGCTAGGGCCCAGTCCCGCCGCTGATCACTGATAAAACAAGTTTCTCAGCCACCGGCTGGAGAGGCGACCGGGGCTGAATACATGAATTCTGAGCAGGGTTGGCATAACACCGAGCGCCGCGATGATGTAACGAGACAGAGTTTCTTACCGCTCCCTCCCATGGATCTCAGCAGAGTGGGTGGGAATGACAGGATGGAAGTAGAGATGAGGGTGGGGAGGGAGGCGGCGGGGGGGGGGGACTGATTGCTGCAGCCACCAATCGCAGAGGAGCATTCGCTCAACCCCCCCGAGCCCCCGAGCCCCTCTCATCACCTCCATTAAACACGCTGCATCGTTAATGGGCTATTTTAGGCCAGTGCGTTACATTAGCTCTCATTATGCCGGCTCATCTGCGCAAGCAGGTTGGGATAACACACACACACACACACACACATCTATATATATATATATGTGTCCAAGCATTGTGAGGAATAACTGCTTACAATAGAGGACGGTCATGTCACATGTTTACTGGGGAACCGTGGATGTGTTTATCAACCAGATCTGCTCACACACAGATGAGTGGAGCTAAGTGTGCACCCACCCACACACACACACACACACGCACACACACACACACATTTTCTTTTGATGAACAACCAAAGTTTCTTGCTGAATCTGAATATGCGGCGCGTATAGCTGCACAATCGATGCTGCACTTGATGATGTTCTAATGAAGCCAGTAAACATGCAGATTTGAAACCATCAGGAAGCCTTCCCCCCTCCCACTCTGTCTACTTTCCCATATTTTAAAGAACAATCAAGAATATTAGATCCTAAGATGAATGGTCGCAAAATTCTTGTTTTGGGTTCATCCGTCTTCAAAATGATGAAAAAAAGCAACAGTAAATCACATCTTCTGGGCATAATTTTTACCTGGTATACATGCTAAAACCTGAAGCGGTGTTAAAGAACTATAGGCTAGGTTCGCCCTCCCGTCGGCCCCCGCTTGGCGTGTTCTTGTTGGGGGTGGGGGGGTTGCCGGGGCGTGTCTGGCTTGGGTTGGATCTCCTGCGGGAGGGCGAGTGCCGCCTTGAATGCCGTTGGGAGCGCCGTTGGGGCGGGGGCTTGTCGGTCCGGGTGG
>JBBDHI010000026.1:10374256-10387211 GCA_037177115.1 Craterocephalus stercusmuscarum
TTGGTGAGAAATTCCCGTCCATCTCTGGCATTATTCATGCTGTCCCAACTGTATGGGGGTCCCTGCAGCCCACCCCAAGAACCTGGGCCAGGGGGTGGCCAGCCCGATGTTTTATTCCTATGGCTGAAAGAAAAAGAACAAAGAAAAAATTCATAATGAGCTTGATTAAAGAAGTTTTTTTTTTTTTTAGAAATACGGACATATAAGTGAATCGGAATGTAAAATGACCTTTTTACATCAGTATTCCACCCATCATGCAAACATTAAACAACAGCTTGGGCTGAATTGGTTCATGGGCTTCACTTCGAGGTTTTTGCACCGGGATAGCTTTAATTCATGACCCCCACCCCCTTACGCTTGGGTAATGGCACTTAGAGACACTTAGTGCACCGCTAGTTAGAATCCTCTCTGTCCAATTAAAGTGACCCCTTGTCACGGCTGGCAGTGTGAGGTAGAGCTGCTTAGCGCAATGGACCAAAGTCAAATAACAGCTCATCGACTCTGCAGCCAGGCAATCAATGGCTGCATGTATGAGCAGAGCTGTGGTAGTCGGAACGCATGCATGCGGTTCTGAAGTGACAGCTGATTTACTTACTGTAGATTACACTGTCAAAGGGGTTGGAAGCAAGCAAATACGGGCCAAGAGAGGGCTTCCAGAAGCCCCATCTGGCTCTCCTGGATTTTGGGGTCACAAATTCTAAAGATACTACGTATTACAAGACAATGATGTTTGGATCATGAAGCATCGGTCTCGTGACTTTTCACAGAGATGATCCCACATGCAGTAAAAGATCAGAAGCCAGATTATAAATAAAATCTTAAAGTTGTTCAAAAAATGCCTACTATATGAGAATGTCATCGCCGTAACAATCCAGCTGACTGATTCCAACATTGTGCTGTGGATGGGATGAATACATCATTCAGTCACGTCATAACTTGCTGTATGGGGAAAAAATCAAACTGTCCTCAGTGAATAAATTTTGACTAAAGTAGGCCAAAAAATAAGAAAGTGGTGTTTCACGTCTTTTAGGAGACAGGAACGCTTCTGCGCTTCCATTTACAAAAACTGTAAAGGCATGAAACAAAACAAAACAAAAAAAAGAAGATATTCAGGGTATCCTCGGAGGCGACGGATGCTTCCCCCGCTGCTCGACTCGCATGCAGTCTGTTGCAATCCCCAGATTTCACTTAGAAGCTTGCATTTCTGCTGATCTTCAGTCATCCAAAAAAAAAAACAAAACAAAAAAAACAGATCCACCGGCACTTCTGAATCCCAATCAGAAGCTCTTGTGCTCAATATATACAATGTCCGTGGCGTTAATGGCTGTGCAGATCCCCTGTGTGCAGCCAGACATTCATCTGTATTTGTCATTGTGCCGCTGCTGAGAGCAGCTTTGGTCCAAACTGAACTAAACTGCTGTGGCCTTGCCTCCTTTATCCCATAATCCCTTTCATCACAGAGAAAACAAATCCACGCTGTGTGTGAGTATTTCTGAGTGTGTGTCCAGCTGTTTGTGTGTGTGTATATATATGTATGTATATGTAGCCATGTGAAAAAGAAAGTAGGTCTTCTTTCAATACTAAGGTTTTAAGTATCAGGAGACAGAGGATAAATAAATAAATCAGCTGGTTCTGACAAGGTCCTCATATTTTAAAAATTGCTGTGTAAAGAAAGTCTGTGCTTAAACTTGGAAATTTTGACAGGTCGCAAGCAGCTGCCACTAAAATGCACCCATGGCTAAATATAAAAAATGTTGTCTCTGTGAACTACTGTACATTGCTGGGTTTCTCACGAATTTGTTTGACTGACATTTGTCCTTTTTGCCTGTTTCCTGTTTTAAAACAAGCAGCAAGGTGTTTTGTTCTAAAAGATGCCGAAAAGCATTTTCTTTTGAATATTCATCATGAGGGATCGATTCCCCATTTCCCCCCAAACATTGATGCTGCTGGACTTCATAAATGCTGCTGATCCATGCACATGTTACAGGACAATTAATTCTTAACATCATTTATCTTTGTATCCTTTAACCTTGATACCTCAACTGGCTGCTAAGATTTGTCATGACAGCTCACATCAGCCGCCTATTGTCTTTGATTTTTCATTGGCTTGTAATTTTATTTTAAAACTGGAGCAGTCATATAATTTGTTGTTTCATTGTGTGATATTGTACTAATTGAAGTTTAAAGCTACAGCCACATTATCCCAAAGGGATATTCCTATTTATCCTTGAAGTTTATGTTAAGCAGGCTTGAAACTTTTGTCATTAGTGCTGTGTGCAATCTTAGACTGGTTTAAATCATACCTTGCAGTTTAAACTCAGCTTATCCAGCTCTCAGCCCTGCCCCTGTTACCTCTGGTGTGCAACAGGGATCAGTCTTAAAGCCCTTTCTTTTCATTATCTAACTCCTTCCCCTTAGCTACATTATCTATCTAAAATAAGTTTTATCTGCTATGTGGATGGCATCCAGTTTTATCTTTACAGTCACCACACCCCCCCACCCCAACCCGTTTCTCCCTTACCCGTTGTCTAATTGAATTAAACGACTGATTCTCATAAAATTTTCCAAAACTTAACAGTGATAAAACAGAAATTCTTTCCAATGGAACTAAAGCTACTATCCATCAAAGTTTACAATTCCTTTGTTTCCCCTCCCCTCAGGTTAAAAGTCTGGGTGTTATCCTTGACAAAACTCCCTTTCAATCCCAAAACAACAATGTCACTGGGTCTGAGTACTTCCATCTACGAAACACTATTTTTTTCTGCCCCTCCCTCACTATTTGTGTCATACATGTGTATAGCTCAGTTTCTTCTTGTACCGAAAGCTGCCATTCCCTCCTATATGCCTTCCTCATTAATCCCTCCTCAAGCTTCAATCAGTCCAGAATTCTTCTTCTTGTATCATCACCAAAACCCTCTCTAACCCCCCCATCATCCACGTGTTGCAGCAGCTTCACTGACTCCCAGTAAAACTTCAGATCAATTTCAAAATCCCGCTGTGCACATTTAAGGCCATCCATCATTCCTTTCCTCCATATTTATCTGTCCACAGTGTGTCCCTGTACCACTTTCCCAGGTTTTCCTCATCTGTCCCATCAACTCATATTAACAGCACGGGGAGCAGGTCATTCAGATGGGACTATACCACCAAATACTAGAAAAATCATCCCTCTTTTTCTGTATAAGTTTAAATTTGTGACTCACCTGTTTAAAATGCCTTTCTCCACTTCATCTCAGCTTCAGTTGTTTATATTTGTCTGGTTTGTATTTTTCTCTTTTTTCTTTTTCTGATTTTATTGTTCCGCGTTCTTGAGTGTTTTAAAAGTGGCCTTACGTTATGATATATTAGTATTAACATTAAGAAATCTCACTAGTGTTCCCTTTAATATTACTCCAATAGTTTTCTTGTCATTAGAACATTTCAATCACTTGTGTATAAAAGATGGCGCCGGCCTTAAGCGATTCAATTCTTTGGCTCTCAACTGCCTCCAGGTTGCCGAAACATGGCAGCTCTCTAAATTTACTGGAGATGGGTGAAATGCATATGACAATTTCCCAGTAGGGATTAAGAATAACTGCCATTATCACTTAAGATCTGATTGTTGTGATCTAATGCACAACAATGGGTAACCCCTTCCGCAATAGCTTTGACCGATCAATGTCCATTTAATTACATGTCATGTCATTTGCTGTTGCTTTTTGCTGCATCATATGTCCAACCTCCACAGAAAGTAGTGGATCCAGCTGGCTCTGACCTCCCCCCTCCCCACTCAGCGATAACGTACAACCCCTACCGCTAAACTCTCGGTGCACACCAACAATGACTTGTGCTGTTAATGTCCAGCGCTGAAATCTAACAAAGGCTCCACAGAAAATTCCACAGCTCAAGAATAACTAAATTAAGGCTGAATGTGGATTGTTTTTCACCTCTAAACTTTCTATCTTTAGAGGCTTGTATGCTTGTGGGTCATGCAAAAACCATCAAGTGTCAGATTAGTTCTAAATTCATTCTACAGCTTGACAGTGACCTGAACCACATGACAAGAGGTCGTACAGAACAAGGAGATCTGCAACAGATGGTATAGCCCCCACAGAGCCCTAAGTTCATGATTGTGGAATAATCTGTGGTTTACATAAAGGGACAAAAGCAACTCAGGCATCAAGAATCTTTTGAGAAACTCCAGCATTCGCTTTAAGACATTTAAACGTCTGAGCAGACTTTCAATTGATAAATACAGCAGTGTATAAAAGCAGTGTATAAAATAATCCTGCTCCACCTGTCAATCTGTCATCGTGTCCTTGGGCAAGACACTTTACCCGCTTTGCCTGCGGTGTCGGCATTGATGGTGTATGAATGTGAATGAATGTTGGGTGGTGGTTGGGAGAGGCCGCTAGTGCAGATTGGCTGCCAAATGTCCATCAGTCTGCCTCAGGGTAGCTGTGGCTACATGAGTAGCTTACCATCACCAGGTATGAATATGGATAATGGAGACAATGTAAAGCGCTTTCAGTGCATTAAAAGTGCTGTATAAATGTTATCTATTATCATACATTCACAAGAGTTCAGGATACAATCCTGCAGGCATGTCTTGGTGAAAAACACAATACTTAGAGGGATATTGGGTAACTTTTGGCCACTAAGGGGCTAAACCTATAACTTCAGATAGGCAATATAATGTTGCAAAATTAAACAGTCTGCCTCTTTCTGGGCACTTGAGACATTGCATCCACCTTCTTTTTTCGTTGTTCAGATTTTACCAACTTTCAAAGAAAAAGTAGCATGAAACACAGTCCCCTGTGTTTTATAGCTGCAGAGCAAAGTGCTCCTGGTCACATGATCCATGAGAGACGGATCCACTGTTCCCAAGTTGCAGGTCTGGTTTCTGAAGAGGGCAGCCCCCTCAGAGTTCCGACTTGTGTCAAACACTGCACCGACCCCAGAAATCATCCATTAATACTCACATGAATCTTACATTTGGGTCAAAAGTGAAATTTTGGGGGAAATTACAGGTTTAGGACCCCTAGTGGTCAAACGTTACACAGTATCGCTTTAATTCTCTGTATTCTTTTTGTGTCCTTGTCAGAGCTTTTTGCTTGGCCATTCTGTTAGCTAAAAACATCAAGTCCTCTCTGAACAACGTGAGATTTGGTGTGTTACAGTATTTCGCCCTTTAATTCTACTTTGCAGAGCTTAATCAGTTGGTCCCACTAGTGAACAGCCTTTCGGGTACCATGGATACTCATCATAATACAGCTTGAAAAAGGTCTGACATACGAGAAGTAACACCTGAGCAGCACATGTTACAAGTGCTGCCATCTAGTGGTTCATTCTAAAATGAGAGCCATTGGGGGTCCATAGGGGGATGAATTTTGGACCTGTATTCTGATACAGAAGTCCCTTCCCTGGGACTTTTTCTTTTAAGCAAAACACCAACCCCCCTTTTCTCTTGTGCTTAATAATTAAAGAAGTTATTTCTTGGAATTTGACAGTGTTTGCTCAGTGTGGTCAAGAAAGCCTTGTCCTAATTTAATCACGGGCCTGAAAACCTGAAAATATCTTGCTATTCTCCTCCTTTATGGACATCAATTATTTGGATTTGCCTCAGAGGACTATATGACTGCTGACTGCTGAAACAGATTTTGAAGCTTGGACATTAGCAGCAATAAGCCTTTCAAAACAATGGCTCTGAAAAAGTCATTACCATGCATGCTAATGACTGTCAGGTTAAAGTTGTCTTTTAACCCAACTCTAGAGTGCTTTTTTTCTTCCTTTTCACTTGCACAAAACAAGAATAACACACTAATTAAATTAGAAATGTTTCATCTGCATCTTTTAGCCTTTTGTAGAGTATATACTCACTTTACTATTTATATTAACAGAGAATAAAATGCTGTACTTTGTTATTTTCACCCCATATCTCACTTGATATCCACATTTTTTTCACTGAACCTTGAAATCATTTACCTGTGATTTAGGATCTCTTCACAGAAAAGCGCATAGATCTGAGTCACAGAGCCACTTTGTTTGCTTTCGTTGACACACACTTTCAATTCAGAATATAAATCGGCACAATAACAATTTAAACAAGCTACTGCATAATTTCAAAGATCGGGCCTCTCAAAATGAAGGCTGCCTCCCCCGGAGGCCTGGATGCTTATTAGTTTTTGGAGTGAAAATAATTTAGTCCGACCTTTCCTTCTTTTTTTTTTCTCTTTTTTTTGATACCCCCAGCCCATGCAACACCGAGCTTTAAATTTTGCAACCTCCCCCAAGATCCTTTATGCAGACTGAATGAATCTGCACAAAAGGCAAAGAGCTCTCCCTGGATGCTTTAGCCTACATTATTACAATACTTTTTGAGGCGAATACTGTAAAAGCCGCTACCCCCCCAGATTGCCTCGTCCTGTGGACTCCCAACACTTTCCACTCTACAGAGCAACCAGGTTAATTTCAGATCACGCACAATTCTGAGGGAATCTTCTTTTCTTCCATTTACAAACTCAGCTGAGTGTCCTGAATGCTGCAGCAGAAGACAACCCCCTCTCAGAGGGAAGTATAGGTTAAGTGGTTGAGTGGGAAAGACATGAAATATACATGAAAAATTTAAATTCGGGTATAGGTCGGTTCCATTTGAGCTCCCTCACTTTAACAATTCACCTGTACAACACACATTGAACAATGAATAGAGCGCCATGGGAGTCTATCCTCCAATAAACACATTCTTAATGGTCTAAATGCAAACTCTGAACATAAAGAATGAAGTAACCCAGCAGTAAACACAGCAGGAAGCCCCGCATAACAGATGGTTTACATTTCAAATGGAAGACCAGAATTACATTTCGTGGTTCATTGCACATCATATCAGCACAGACAGTTTAACAAACTTTTAGTCAGAATGTGCCATCAAGGAGAAATCATAGCAAAACTATATGCTTTTAATTTCAAATGACACAAAAGTTTTAAAATGGTCAGATTTCCCACATTTTTGTTTAGTTTCCAAGACTAAACTATGAAAAAAATCAATGAATCTTTCTCATTTATTTTTCCTTGATATTTTTCCTATATAATGAGTCATGGAATCTGGTGAGATTTCACTGTACAAAAAGCAAGATCTTCAATCCTTGGCTGATTCATGAAGAAGACGGCGGGGTTGGGGTGGCGCGTCATTCAAGGAGTCATTTATGATGTCAGTGTGGAGATATTTGTCTCGAAAATGACTTTTTTTTATTTAAATAAAATGAAAAATACCTTCTTTTTAGTACTGTTATGATATCAAATGGTCTGTGCATACACAACCACCCAATCAGAGCCCCTCCATATAGAAAATCCTCAAAATAACATCTAATCATAATCTTAATTCGAAGCGTTTTTAAAACATCCATACCAATTGACAGTATGAAACTTTTCCCACCAGAAGCCTCCAAACTTTTACGTCCCTCTTTTAGTTTGTCGTTTGTCGTCCTGTCAGAGATGAAATGTTTGTTCATTCGAGGGACATCTCATCTGAATTAAAAAGATTTGCACTGCTGTCAGTAGAAAACTATCATTCAATCTGACATTAATCTGTCACTCAGATTTCCCTAATTGGCTTGTTAATGGGACTTCCTACCCCCTCCTCATTACGGTCATTAATGCTCCAACTTTACAGTCTTTGCTCTCAGCAAGACAAACTTCAGCCATCGTCCATCCCCCTCTCCTCCCTTTTCCATTCCTTTTTCTCTTCCTTACTTTCTCTTACATGGGGTTCATAAATGAAACATTAGCGAATGTTGTTAAAAGTTGCCCTAGAAGTGCTCTTACTTTATATAGTCCTTATTGCATTATACACACACACACACATGCATACACATGCATTTAAATATGCAAGCAAAAAAAATGTCTTTTTATGTTTCCCTCTAAATGGAGGCTTAAGGAATAGGTTGCAGGGAGAAGAAGATGTTTGCTAAACCTCTTGAAAGTAAAACGTACAAAAAGCTTTTCCACTGACCCAGAAACTAACTGCTGACTTCACTGGTTTTGCTTAACCTTCCCAACCTTTTTCATTAACGATGACTTAAATTGCCGATCAGGATGTTGGAAAACTCTCTCAACTCAATAAAGGATTGCAGTGTTTACCTGCTAATACAACTGGTCACCTACCACTAAAACAATATCATCTTATAGACACTCCCTTGCCAAACAAACAGTCATGAAACTAGAGTTTGCAATTTCCAGGAAAACAACAAAAAAGGTTCATGTTGCTTTAGAAAAGACAAAAACACACTTATTGTGTATAATTAACTATTGTGGATGGTGTTACACTTTCAATACAAATAAAGCTTAAAGATGGTAAATTCTCTACATTTTCATGACTCATTGCCCTTACTTATAGGAGCTATGCCTGATATTATTTTGATCTTTCTAAGAAAAATGGTTTCTACACGATATATTGCAGTAAAAGTCAGACTTACCTATTTATTTTAAGTCAATAAAAATAAATGACTTATTGATTGCGCATACTGTATGTACGAGTCCAAGCCATTTTAGTTAGCGATAGTGGCTAGTGTTTAGCTTTGGTGTGACGCTCTCTCTGCCAGTGGGGTTAACTTCCGTACCTTCCAGATTCCCTAGGGGAAAGCTATTACTTGCTGATCAGAATCCGGAAGTTAGCAGAGGAAGAGCGTCACGCCAAAGCTAAAAATTAGCTACGCCTAAGCTAAAAACTAGTCACTTTCGCTAACTAAAATAGTCTGGACTATCAGTCATTCATTTTTATGGACTACCCCCTTTTACCACACAATATACTGTATAGAAACCATTTTCTTAGAAAAAGTCAAATATTATCAGGTATAGCTCCTTTAACATAAAGACTGGCTGACCGGCCACTTCCTATTAAAACAGCTAATCAGCCAATCACATGGACGCTACTCATTGTATTTGGTCATGTAAACATGATTATTAAGACTTTGAAGTTGAAACTCAGCACCAGATTTAAGAGTGTGGTGGATTTATTCGACTGTAAAGGTGGTCTGGTTGTTGCTGCCTAATAGGCCGATCAGAGTATTTCAGAAACTGCGGATCTACTGGGATTTTCACTCACAAATATCTCTAGGGTTTTCAGGGCATAGGCTGAAAAAGAGAAGATATCCAGTAAGCAGCAGCTCTCTGGACTAACGTGTCTTATTAAGGTCAGTGCTTAAAGGAAAACGGGCAGACCTGTTGGAGATGATGGAAAGGCAACAGGAAATCAAATGGTAACTGGTTCCAACCAAGGATCACTGAACAAACAGTACGTCCAGCCTAGAAACAGATGGCAACAGCAGCAGCAAAAAACTCAGGCTACAATTCACGCACTCAACAAAACTGGACCAAGGGGGCACGGTTTGAACATCCCAACTGACCTGAGTATTGCTGCTGACCTTTTCCATTTCCATTTCCCTTTATGACCAGTGTACCATCTTCTGATGAGTCCACTGTACTCCAACAGTCTCCACATTTAACACATCATAATCCCATATCCTACCTTTGGTACGAGGTGGAACGGGAGATTCTCATCATGGATGTGCAGCTGTGAGATGCTTTCATGTCAATATGGAGCCAAATATCTTAGGAATGTTTCCAACACCTTTTTTGGATGTTTGCCATGAAGAATTAGAGCTCATCTCACCAAGCTTCTAGTGCAGTTTACAGAAATCCCTTCACAGCATCCTTTAGGGGATTACAATGCAAGTTAAAGAAGTAAACAGCTCAGATTGTGTCTATCATGGGTATAACTTTATGTCAACCTTTACCACTGAGGCATTAAATGTGTTTGTGGCATATTTAGTCAGTTGAAAAGGATCAAGATGGAAAAAAAGAAAGAAAAACACACACATTACAATTATTTTTAGTTATTATGAGCATAACCGATCTAAACTCTGCATTTATGTAACCTTTGCTTATCACTATTATGTCTGGCGTCTCTGCCACTCTTGTTCAAAATTATACTTTTAAAATCTGGCTCAAGAATCTGACGTTATCGCTCCTGACACTCCCAACAAAGCGCCAGTTGTTTGGCTCCTCTAAAGGACACCAAACCAATCCGTAGCAACTGACAGAAGTCAAAGAGGAACAAATTACATGATTATCTCAAAGGGAAACATTCATGGAGCATCTTATCCGTTCAGGTTTCATCCTTTCGCTCGAGATGATGCAATCATTTGTATTTCCCTGCCGAGAAACGAAGAGGCGGTGGGTGACCGCTGCTCTGCTCTTTTATGGTTGCGGGTAAACGTAGGTCTCATGCTGCACTGTGCGCAGTAAAGTCTCCCCACTGCAAATTTATTGTTCTCTGAGATCCTAATAAAAGCCGAACTGTACTTGCGGTGATTAGTGGGATTGGGGTTGTTATATCCTCAAGAGATTAATCTCCACTCCCTTAAAAGATGTACTGGGACTGACACGGAGACATGCCAACAGCATGTGATGATAGAATCAATCACATCTGAGTGAGGGACTGAAGGAGGAAGACGCCTTGTTGGGGCCTTTGCCCGCTGATTTCAGAACCATGGACAGCTCCCTACTTATAATACAGTCCTTTTCAGACTATTAAAATCAGCGTGCAGGCAGGATATGTATGCAGAGAGTCGTGTCAGGGTTATGCCACTATGCACAGAGCCAGACGCATCAATCACAACTGTCTGGCCTGGTTAGATCTGCAAGTACTGCAGCGCTGTTTTAAAACGAAGCTCCATCTCCAGACAGCAGGACCAGAGTTTGTCAATTCTAAAACGGGTGTGGACTTTAAAGCACCTGATGTTTATTTATTTGCTCATATTGCAACTTTTCTCTCCTTTTTCATACATTTTTTAGAATCAGCTGCACAACACACACATATATGTTGCCCCGTACTCAGGAATTTGTCCTGGACGGGACTGTGAATGGTATCTAATAGCTTTACGCGAGCATTTGTGGCGTTGCAAATGACGGATGCTACCTCTCTAGGTCACAAAGGAGGAGGCATGAGATGAGACTCAAATAACAACAAATTTAGCCAGCTGAATGGATGTGTCATGAATTGTGGGGATAAAGGAAAGGATGACAGAGGACACATTTATTCTTACCATTCAGTCAAAATAAAAGAATAAATACATCAGAAGTTAAACATCCACCGTTTTTATTGCTACCTATATTCCTTACTATGACTAGATATTTATCACTAACGTATGGAAGTAAGCCCATACGGTGTTTCTGTTCACCACAGCAGAATTTTTTTAACAAAGCTGAGAAAAAGATTAAACATAAACAGCATCTTTTATAATATTTCATACCAAGATTTTAGCACGGCTGCAAGATCAGAGGCACCTGTGACAGCAAGCTGCTGCAAAATCAGGCAAACATCAATATTGTTTTGTCTCATTTACTGTAATAAGGATAAAACACATGCAGAATTTGGAGTAATAACTATTATAAATTAGAAGCAATTATTTAAGATGGATTTTTTTTAAGAAATTTCCATTACTTTTTCTGTTTGGTTTTTAATAGTTTCACTTTAATTGGCCGAAGTAAATCAACAATTCCAACAAAGAGGGAAATGACTTTAGCCTGTCACTGATAGTTTCCCACGTATAAAAAACAGAGTTTCAACATTTAATATGCTGTTTTTCAACCTTTTGGCACACCAGTGCATCTATGTGAATTGATTTAGTCCAAAACACAAAAAGTAATTGATCTTTAGAAATGTCAGACGGATCCCCGCAGAATGAACGGAAAGCAAACTCATAGAGCAGCGGTAAAAGTCATGATTTATGCTCTTTAAGGATAATTGCCTCCTTGAATCATATTTTACAGCATCCTGTGGATGAATCAATCATTTTTGTATTTGGTTGAGCACCAGTCAAACTCAATGAAGGCAAAAGACACACCAGAAGGAACAGTTTCTCCTTGAAATTACTGGAATCTAAAAAAAAAAACTAAACAACCATCTGCGCTGGAAAAATTCTCAATAACTCCACATATTGAAGTATTACATGTTACAGTAGATAGTCCCATGAAATGACTCAATTTGTGTCAAATATCATGTATTAGTTAAAGAAATTCCATTCTTCCTCATAAAGTAGAACTCTTACGCTTTTTTATCCATCTCTACAAACAAATTTGACTTTGTGTCACAGCACTTTCATGCCTTCTCATGTTTAATCTGAGGAACAGAAGTACTATAACTGAGACCATGCCTTTGGGGAGGTTCACAACAACTTAGCGTCTGGTTGGTTAACTGTACACGCATGACGAAATGACAGCCAATGCACTGACAACTCTCCATCTACATGGCTCAAGTCAGTCGGAAAGGTTAAAGAAAGCACAGCGTGTGCACACGCATTCCCGCTTCCACAGACCGGAGGAAATCAGAAAGGCAAAAATGTGTGAACACCCATTTGTCACCGAGTGCGTTCGGTCCGTGTCAGAACACAAACGGGCTGAAAATATTACAAGTGACTAGAACATCTGCACTCAACGCTGAAGCGTAATTCTACAGGCTAAAAATACCCCGGCAAGCGCCGCTAAACACTCTCTAAATAAGATTACACAGGAGGATGGTGATCATTAGGGATGAATGAGAAACACTTTAGCTCACATCTTGCTTCTTGAATCATAATGTCGAAATGAAAATCCACACAGGGGGCATTTGGAGCAAAAGAAAAGGAATGAAGGATTAGGGAAAACGTGCTCAGAACCGAAAAAATTAACACATTGCATACCATGACGTTAACAGAATATCCTTTAAAGCTTTTTTAAAAGTTTTAGTTTGCCAGGGTTGGTATTATCATCCTCGTATGGACATCAAAATGATAAATACTGTGCTAAAGTTACAGTTGCTACCAAAAATTAACCCAAATCAAGCTGTTTATAATACTGATAGACTCAGAAATGATAGAATGCAGGCATCTGAGTTAGGGCCGGACGATTATGGAAAAAGTAATTATCTCAATTATTTTGA
>JBBDHI010000026.1:10684297-10694337 GCA_037177115.1 Craterocephalus stercusmuscarum
GTATTATTTTTTGTCACAATAAAATCTCTAAGTAACAGGACCTGAATAATTATGACTTTTACAGTAGTGATAGCAACTCGGCTTGGCTGGCTTCAATATCGAAACTCAGATGTACTACAGATAGCATAACGGCGAGCTTCATCAACGACTCGCTTTAGCCTCTTAGCGAATAACAATAGCTAACTTTTAAACACTTTAAGCCAATAACAATGGTGTGTATCACAGTCACACTAGTGTTAACACCTCAATAACAACGGTCAAATGATTTCTGCATCAGGACATTGCAACTCCAAGTCCGTTATCACCGGAGTGCGGTGCACACAAAGGTGGGGCCGAGCTTATCAGGACGTCTCGCCCACCTTCAATGTTGCGTCCTTGTCTTACAGTAGCCTATCGCCAACAGAACTTGAGCTAATGAAAATATGTGTAGGTTAATTAAGCATAAATATACTTACAATTCACCACATTTGAAATAGCCTTGAACACAGTCGGTCGCGCTGGACTGGTCTGCTTGAGCAGGAGAGGGAATTTGAAACTATGGGCTGTTTACACGTCATCAAGATGTATTTTACATCAACAGAACTTAAAATTCAGTAAGTAAGTAAGTAAAATCTCTAACAGTATTTCTGAACTTAATTTTGTACTTCACAACAACATTTATTTTTAAGTAATGACTAAAGGTCTCCTGAATTACTTTTTAGAGTGTAGGCAAGACGGAGCTTTCTCGGCTGCTGCTCCAATATTGTGGAACAGTTTGCCAGTCTGCATTAAAGCTGCCCACTTCTTTGCACTGGCTTTTAAATATAGTAGAGCTTGACATTTTTACTGCTTGCTTTTACTTTTTATTCTGGTTTATCGTTTTACTGTGTTTACTGTTCAGCACTTTGGGCAACTCGAGCTACAGTAAATGTGCTATATAAATAAACTTGAACTAGGCCAGCCCAGAGGATTTAGTCCACCCAACATTTTCTGATTATTTTACTGGGTTCTTTTCAAAAGGTGAGATGTGTCCAGAGCACCTCACCAGGGAGATGTCCGAGAGCCCCTCCCGGATAATCAAAGATCTCACCTTATCTCTAACCGCACTAAAGTCTCAGTGAGTTGTCAGTGCTGTTGGATGGACGGTGGCCATGTCGCTTGGTGCAGCAAACAGAGCAAAAGAAAAAACAGTCACCGCAGGGTCAGTCTGAGAATCATGGCTGACATGCAACCACAAAAAGATCAAATCAAAGAACAATCAAAATCAATCAAATCACAATGACGAGGACAACTGAGATGGCGGGAGCTTTTGAAGAAAGGCTGTGAGTGTGTCGGGCATGTTGGGTGGTTGCGGTGCCCTACCACCACCAACGGGTGTCTGACAATGTCTTCAGAAAGCAGGAGTGAACTCTTCACTCAGCTTCATAAGCATGGCAACATAAAAGATACATGGAAGTATAAAGGGCAGCGGCATATGACGACGCTTGAAACAAACGTAGCCTACCTATAACATACATAAGGGCCCATTTTGGCCACTTGTATCTGCAATGTGGTTCTTTGGGTTGCAGGAGAATTATAAGTGTGGATAGGAACGTTGATTCATTGGTAAATTGAAAGCGTCACCTTTTTCGCTCAGCATCTTCTTCACCAGGACAACCTGATGCAGAGTCCACATCAACGTGGATGCCGCACCAATCATTTCGTTCACCTTCTACTCCATTCTTCCCACATTCGTGAATAAGGCCCTAAAGTCCTTGAAAACTCTATTTGGGGCAGTATCTCATTCTCAGTCCAGCAAGTCTCCACCCTTTTTCCGCCTATAAAGGACTATGGTCTGGGTGTGGAGTTGTCGATTCTCCTTCCAGCTGCTTCACAATTAGTTGCAAACCACCCCACTGGGAGCTAAAGATCATGGTCTGATGAGGCAAAGAGGGTCCTTTCGTCACCAAAAAAGCAGCGAGACATTCCCGAGTTCACCAGAGGAAGAAATATTGCTTTGTCAGCATATTTATTACCCATGTATGTCAAACACTTTCAACCATACACTACAAAAAGCTGGAGTTTATGGACGAGTGGCTCGAGAAAAGCACCACTGCTTAAAATTTAAAAGAAAAGAATGCAATATTTGGGGTTTGTCAGAAGGCACGGTTTTTAAGCTGTGACACTTCAAGCCACAAAGTATTGAGTTATTTTGTCTTACTCTTTACTTGTTCCACAATGGACAATACTTTGCCCAGTCAACATTGGAGAGATATTGTGTCGGTTTAATCCTTTCAAAATCCATGTTAATTCCATAGTATAAAGCAAGAGAAAAGGATGACTGAACACGTCATACTCGATTGTCTCCTGTTGCACCATGTTGAGATAATCAGTGCTTATCAATTCAAGGTGTGAATGCAAAGGCCTGTGGTTGAGCTGGATATGGGGATTAGAAGCTCATGGTTATTATAGAAGTAGCTTTACAGCAGTGATAGAGAGACAGAGTTTTAGTTTCAGGAAAAATGAAAAAAAAAAAAATTCAACCAACAAAAGTTCTTGTATGATATTGTTCGAAATGTGGATTCAAAGGCTTAGCTAATCTAAATAGCCCTCCTGGAAGTTTCTCTTGGTATGATTCCAAGTTGATCCTTCTATTATCTCTATTTGGTATTTAAAGCCTCTCTGATTGTCATTTTGAAGATGAATTGATGGACCAGACCAAAATGTAACTTCAGTCTAAAATGTGCCTTAGAGCATCAGGAGAAATCAACAATGACACTTACATGTAAGAAAGCAGAAAATAGAACCTATACTGACTCTGCTACAGTGGCTGGGATAGAAAATTACCTTTTACTTGACCCTATGGGCATCTAGTGGGAGACTTTTTAACTGCTGAAGCTTAATGAGATTAATTGAGGGAAATCAGGGCAGGTGTGGTGAATGGAGAGAAAATGAGTGGCTTGACCTTAACAGAGAACATAATGTTGAGAAAAAATTAAATAATGCAGTTAATGGGGATTTCAGACAGTGGAATAAGCTGCCGGTGTTGATGCAGGTTTTTCTACGGTGGGACTAAAACTAGAAAAAATAACTTCAATCGTGGGTTCCATGCAGAATTATCAAGAATTTTGATATTTTAGGAACAAATAAGACAAAAATGAAAAGGACAAATAGATATCACCTCTTTTTCTTTAGTAAGGGAGTTTCCAGTTCATGCAATGCCAAACGAGGCGGAAAAAAAAGCTGTGAAGCCAGTGTCTTTACTGAGACAGCTGTGCTTGTTAAGACTTTGACATACTTCCACGTTGACAGCTTCCTATGCATGAATCCCAATCACAGCATTATATTGGCTTGAAGGCCATCTTGAAGTGAAATGATCTCACGCTGCTTCGGTAATGTTGAGGTCCAGGCTCTGGGGAGGATTTGTCCCTCCATCAGACCTGATCCCACTGATTTGTCTACTTCTTGTGTAATTTGGTACCATTTCACTTCTTTACTGTTTTTTTTTTTATTCTTTACAGCCAGCCACCACAGAGAACATTGCTAATGAGGAACCAGCTGCATCTCTCAGGTTTTGCTTGTATTACCACATGTCTTAAGAACATCTTGTACATATCCAGTTCAGCAGCTGTAGATAGTTTTAACCTTTAGGCACTTGAGATTTTCAAAGAAGATGTAAGATTTTGATATCAAGAATACAAAAGGCCCCCAGTAAAGGCATACAGTAAAGAAGAAAAATGTGGATCATGAACCTGAGTTTATGATGGGAGCATCTCTTTTGCATATTGAATGTGAATCAGCATATCGCTGTGAAATACTTCACCAGCAGTGAAAGTGTTTTGTGCATTTTTTCTCTGTAATCTGCTCTGCCTCACTGACAATGAGCTCATCCTCATCAGCTCCGTCGGATGTCTTTCAAACTTGATTTTTCTCATAAACTTGGAAGAGACCCCCCTCCTGGTAATGTGTTAGGATAGAAGATGTCTGTCATCTTTCGGTATAACGTAACAGGTTTTGACTCTTTCTGGAGATACGGCTGTTTTATTACATTCCTTGGTGGGTTAAAAGCCTATTCTTATTTTGTCCTCCACTTTTCCACTTCCCTTGATGCCTATAAAGGACACATTGCAGTGCAATTAAGTAGCTGGGTTATGCCAAGTTTTCAGCTAAAAGCTCTGGGAATCATCTTGCTATTGCAAAACATACATTTTTCATAGCTACAAAGTAAGAAATATGGAACGATTTGACTTAAGCAAAAAAATTCTAAAAACAAAGGGTCCAAAGATACACTTTTAATACATTTCTTTGGCAAGTTTTTTTTGTTTTTTTTGTTTTGTGAAGAAACAGCAGTGATCCATCCTTTCACTTGGATGCCTTTTTTCATGCTCAAATGATTAATAGTTCAGGGTAAACTTTGGCTAACCAAAACACAAACAAACATTCCACTGAAAAATTGTCAGGTACAAGGACTGGACTGCAAATATTTGAAGCAGCCAATGAATAACTTCAAATAGCCTTCAGAAGAATTCTGAGAAGACTTTGAAAGGCTACAAGAAAGTCTGACTCACTGGAAGCAAAACAAAGAAATGTGAAACAGGCTTTTGCACAACTTTATTCTTATCATTTATACTAATAGGTAAGAAAATATAAATGGTAAGATTATGAACCAATATGTAGACATGCAGGGAATTTACAAACTGCAGCTTGAGACTTTAGACTTAAAGAGAGTGTGTACATTAGTTGTCTTGTTTTATCTGAAAAAAGCCATAGCGACCAACACAAACCGAAATACATTTGTTTTTATTACAAGTAGCTCATGTTAATAATGCAGGAAATTAATTAGCCTGCATTCATTTGGATGAGAAAAGAAAAACACCGAAAAAAAGAGAAGGAGCCACATGTTTACTTCTGCATCAGCTCTTTCATTTCCTTTCCTCTTTTATCACGGCGCACTGGCGTCCGGTTGATTGTTCATGCTTTCGGAAAGGCGCGGGGAGGGGGGAAGATGCGCGGGGAAAAACAGCACACAGTGAAGATTTGCCTCCATATGTCCTGTATTTTATATTTATTTTTAAATACTGAGCTGATAGACACCTTTGTTGACACACACAAGCACACATTTAGACGCATCTCACAGGCTTATTAATGCACAGAGCGCCTCGGGGATTTCAAGAGCATTTATTGTTAATTACAGACACGCACACACATGCGGCGCACACACTGCCACTGCTTCCACACCATGGCTTAAGACGATCTCTTTTGGAGAGCTGGGTGTACCTTTAAGTCGCGAAACTTTCCCTGCGCTTTCATGCCCATTTGTCATTTGCAAACCTTGAGACTATCTGAATAATACAGTCGCTCCGTTAAACCGCAGAACAAACGGCGCTCGTGTTTGCTGGATTAAGTGCATTCTCTTGCTTCAGAGCTGTTTCATGATGACTTTCCTCTTACTGGGATGAATTTGAACTTGTCCCCTCATAGTCAAATAAGAATATGAGGGTGAAAGGAGCAAAGAAGATGATATTGAAGAAGGTGCCGTCTCCTCGGACGCAACATGAATTCTCAGTGGGGGAAGAATTAGCCTCAGATGGAATAATCCATGGCAACTTGTGCACTAATGTTTCCAAAAGTATTAATATGTCAAGAATGTTTGGATGTGTGGAAAAATGTGTGTGGGGGTAGAAGTTGGATGGCTGCAAAGAGAAACAAACATCATGACCATTGAAAGAAATACACTTTGAACAGAGGTGAAAGCACAGATAAGGGAAGGCAAAGACAATTTTATTGCACTGCCTTGCAAAAGTCTAATAAGTTTTTCTTTTCTTTTGTTTAGGTTTGAGTTTTTTCCCGCACATTTATTTAAAAAGTAATACCACACAAGTTTCTGACCTTAAAACTACGTACAGAACCTTGTTTTTCACAGTACTCGTGCCGTGATTTCCCTGTGTGCTGAGAAAACCGCTCTTTGCAACATTTGACTTTGATCATTAGAGTATTGCTTCACAGCTAGCATCTGGATATCAGCACACTGGCTATTTTGAAGCTGCACCATGGCTGATTCTGCAAAGGAATGCAAGAAAACATCAAAGGATGCAAGGAAAAGAGAAAGTGACAGAGCACGACCTAAGTCAAAAGTTAACATTGGACTGACTTTTACTGGCTGGAGCGATCTCAGAGATAAGATAGGGTGCAAGACAGATGCCTAGTTAGCCTATAGGGAGCAGCAAGCTGCAAAAATCTATAAAAAATTATCATGTTTCATCAGTTTCCAGACTTAAACAATATAAGTTGTTTAAAGAGGGCTAAATGCCAAAAAACGTAAAGGTGAGTAAAAAGAGCCAATTTAACAGAGCCTTAAGAGACTGATCCTCACTGGCAAGATGTAGCACAAATGCCAAAAGACACAGCTGGACTGAATGAATGGCTAAAGACAGCTTAAATAGTAGCGCTCAGAAATATGTAGCAGAGATCCAGCCAATCACCAGCAGGCAGGAGCAATGGCTGTCCAGTCACGGCAGCTTCATTTCCAGAGGAACTCCAGAAGGATTCCAGGGCATCCAATTCCCAGGAAGCACTGACACAGTCCATTTGAATTCTAATGGCCACATCGTGTCAAGCCAAGGGCCGTAACAAACATACCCTGAAAAATGTTCATGTACTGAAAATCTAAAAAATTTCAGCCAATGTCCGACAAAAACCTGGTAAAGCTTGGAAGGCTTTTGCTCAAGAGCCTTTGTAAAGGATTGCCAGAAAGCCTGAATATATCGTTCAAACTTTTAAATGTCAGCAGTATTTTAAACAGATCAGAGTTTCCTACGATGATGGTGTCCATACCTTTTCAATGGTTCATATTTGACCTTTGAAATTATGCAGCCTGCTCATTGTTTAGAATGAAGTTCTGTACCCAGTCTGGTGACATATTTAGAACTTACTGGTCCCGAGGAAATGCTAATCAGCCTCGCAGGACTGATGAAAGGATAGAGAACAGTATCTTTTTCCAGAACTATGCTAGCCTCTAGCTTAGAGATAAGTCTGTGTTTGGCATTTAGTATGATTGAAACAGCTGATATAGTGCTGTCAGTACTAGGTGCTACTCCCTGGGTCCACGCATCATGAAAATATACTGACAGGATGCAGCAAGTAGGGCATAAAGGTAATCATTGCTGATAGAAAATGTGGCTTTGGGGGAAACTTTGTATGTATTAACACATCTCAAAAACTGCTGTTTTTAAAGTATTTGAGGCGGTAAACAGGCTGGGGGAAATAAACTTAAAGAAAACATTTTGGTGATGGAATGATTTGAATGTGAAAAATCAAAAGCATGACAGTTATAGCTGAACAAAGAATGTCTTCAGTTTCACCAACACAAAAGAAGAAGACGACAATTGACATCAAAGTCCCGCCCACTCAGTAAGAATGTCACCGATCTGAAAAGTGCAGAACTGGGGGGGGGGTAAAAAAAAGACAGCAAACATAAAGGATTCTTGGCCGTACAAGATAAGTCAACAATTGCTGCCTTATTCAACTTTTATCATTGTGATGACAGTAAATCTGTTCTTCTTTGTTTTGAACTTTGGGAAAGCATAATACGCCATTTCCTGACTTCTGATAAATTTTCATATGCCTCCTGCAGATCTGTTTTCCTCACTTAATGTTACTCCCGCTGAGCCCTGATCCATATTGTTACAAACAGAATAAATTTGGGGTAAAGATGATGGATGTATGTGGTTTGGTAGATGATTTCACAGGAAAAAGTGGTACGCAAAACGTAACGGAGAAGATCGCAAATCTGCAGCAGCTAATTTCCAGTAAGGCAAGTAACGCTAATTGTTTCAACATATTTTAAATATTTTAAAATGACCACCAACCAACCATCACCAACACCTACCCCATTATTTTACAGTTTCTTACCGGAGACAACATATTCAATGATGCATTTTTGAAACTTATGCACCGAATCTCTCACTTGGCCATTGCTATGTTCATCCTGTGCTAAAGCATGTCCACTAAAACCTCTCCAGATTGGCCATGCCAGACAGCTAATGCATGTTAGCTATACTACAACGGGTGCAAAGCACACTTGACACACGTTAGTGAGATATTGTGTATGGCAATTTAATACAAGTTCACCCATAAGCTCTTCACAATATGCACAGCTCTTACTTGATTATAATGAAGACCCTGCATATTGCATATTGTACCTCCTAAGATATCAACACCACACACACACAAGCTTTAATGTGTGTGTGATGTGCAACCACTAAAGCAGGGGTAGCCGACTTTGGTTCTTAAGAGCCATAGTCCTGCAGGTTTTAGATGCTTCTCTGTTTCCTAGACTCAGATAAAATTGATCCAACGGTTGGCTGAGTTATTCCCAGGGACTCATTTATTTGAATGAGGTAATGTGCCCCCCCAGTTGAATCCATTAGTACACACACACATTTCTGAACAATTATGCTCAGAGCAGAACTGTTTGCCTAAGTGAACCCAACTGAAGGATTCTCTTATTTTTCAGCTGTAATGGACAGATGTGTTGTCCTCCAAAAGTCAGATACAGAGTTGCATTGCATTGATTCTGATGATAATTAGCTTGAACCGGAAGGCTCAACTTTATCCAACAACTACCAATGTCATTAAAAAAAAATCTGGTGTCATAAATATAACAGGTCCGTCACCACATTCTCTGATGGTGATGATGCTCAGTTTTAAAATTACTCCCATGGATCTAATGAAACTTGCCATATATTTTGAGTACTGCCCCCTTGTGGCAGTAAAATGTTAAAAAAAGGTAGTTTCTGGTTTGTGGGAGGTGTTGAGTTGTACTACAAATTGTATGTTCAGCCTTTAAGCCACATGAAAAGATCTTTGGAGAGCCCTGTAATCTTGTAGGTAGCCATTATGCACTATTTTAGAGTTAAAACGGGAATGTATACATGAGTCATGCTGGGATAATACAAAATACAGCCTTGTCACCTTTCCCCACTCTCTTGATGCACATTAGAGCTAAAAGCTATCTATTTGAGGAATTTAGCTCAGTAATTATTTAAAATAGATACCCAGGTCCAGATTTTCATCTCCGGACACATAGACTGTGTTTAACTCAAACAAAAAGTGCATGTCATCGTTCTGTTTGTCCTTCCACCCCTCCTGCCTGCCTCTGCTTTAACTATTGTTCCCCACCTCTGAATTTCTGCCCACCCTGGCCGTCTGAGCTGGGTTGTCTATAGAATGCTAAAAGCCTCCAACACTGTGATGTCCCTGCAGGGCGCGCTGTCCTGAGAAGGGAGGCTGAGCTGAATGCTAAAAGGGCCTCGGCACAGTTGCTGACGTTTGCCACCACCGGGTCCTGTCTAATGCACAAGCAGCACCCGTAACAGGCGCATGTGAAAGTGATCTCACAGATGTGAAAAGGGTACGCATGTGTCAAACGAAAAGACTGAATATAAGCGAGCGGATGAGGGCATGTCTGGTGGTGAGTGAAGCTAAACAAGGTTACAGCGGGGGCGGCGAATGAAGCATCTCTCCTGTCTCTTCGTGTAAGCTACAGCCGTATCTAAAAAGCCTACAATGCAGAGAAAGAAATGCAGTAACCGTCCTCATTTTTTCATGCACTAAATCCTCATGTGTAGGTGGATGTCTAGTTTAAACATTCATGCATTGCACTGATGCCACAAAGCAGATTGGCTTGGGTTAAAAATAGTTAGTCCCCCATGCAATCTACAGTTTTCCCGTTAATGCTGGTGAAAGATCGTGACTGTCGTGGAGCTTTTTGCAAAGTTTCCCATCATTTTGACACATTTGCAAAATTGCCATGCAAAGTAAAGTTGTTGTTTTGTTTTTTTTTAAAGGTACTTGATTAAGATTTTTTTCTTGCCATTTTGGAATAATAATCTCACATTTAAGGTCCCACATTTTCCATCACGTTTGGTCCATTGCAGAAAAAAAAAACAAAAAAACAACCACATGCGACAGGAGTCAATCAACGCATACATTTGCAAGCTGTGAGGGATGCACACAATGCAGAAGGTAACCCTGAATGCAAATAGAACGTTTTGTTTGAGGAGTCTCCGCGGGACACCTGT
>JBBDHI010000026.1:10703939-10715473 GCA_037177115.1 Craterocephalus stercusmuscarum
ATTAACTAAGGCTAAAAAACGTAAATGGAGACTCATTTATGGTCCCTTTCCGTACAAAAATAGGTATATTCATGTCAAACATCACTGCTCCATATTCTTATGATTTGGAACACTTTTCTCACAACCCAACATAGAAAACATTCACTGGATGTTAACCCTTTAGAGTCAGTTCTTATATTACTTATAATCTGGTAGTAAAATAGCAGATTTCCTTCCAAACGTTATGATAAATATGTATCTCTCCTCTTTAATTTGTCTTTCCTAACTCCCCAGTCCCAATGGAAGTGTAACGCTGAGTCACCCTATTCCAACAGAAAGAAAAATAAACTGCAAATGGAACCAGCGGGCAAAAGAAAAATCAAGTTGCAGAAACTACCAAAACATGTTAGTCGGAGGACAATAGCTAAATTCTAATGACCTTGAAATTTATATATATATTTTTTTATTTTTATTTTTTAGCTGCATCTTTTTTCAGTTTAAGGCCTTTCTACATTAGGCATTATTAAACAGCGGCTTTCTATCATAGGCTTGACATTGGAGAAGGGTATGCAGTACTCAGGCAATTATAAGTTTTTTTCTACTTGCATCTACCCTCCAGCTAAAAACACAGGAGCAAATTAATCATCTTAAAATGGCCAAAACTAAAAGGTTAACCATAATCCTGCACATCATTGTCCATATGCAATCACACTGATGCACACGCACATGCTTCTCTCCTCCCTGTCACCTCTTGTGTCCTCTGACTGGACATAATGAAAGTTAATGAATAAATCCATAACTTATATTTTAAAAATGAGACACCCAAGTCAGACAGTAAAGGACAATATTCTGAATACATTTAAGGGTTCAGTGGGAAAAAATCGCATTGGGATGATTTGGATGAGCAACAAATCCAAGGCCATGAAAACACAGGATAGCTGGAACAAGCAGTGGCATGACCCCACATTTTACATCAACTAGCCATCTACATGTACTGATAAAGTTAGTTTGTAGAAAAGTTGTGGAATTAATTACCTTAAAAGGACAACTCTGTGGATGAGGTGATGATTCCATTCAACGACATCAAACAGCATGATAGGCCGACCCCACCCATGGGGCTTCAGGTTGTGGGTTAAAAAACGTCTGCTCTGGCTTCTTCTGTGGCTTAGATGTGTACCAAGACAGTGTTGATGGAAGACAAACCATTTTGAACTTGTTACCTGACATAATGAGACTTGCATCCACACTTCCTGAGGGGAAGTGGAAGATCTGTGAGGAAAACTACCTCACCTTTGCCCCATTACCTGTTCAGCTCATTGACAGTTAAATTCATTATGTTGGAATATCCAGACAGGTGCCCTTAAACATAACTATTTGGGACAGCTCTTTGGTCATAGATCATTTTATGTTCAGTCAGAAAAAAATCAACTTTGGAACAAAGACACCAAATCCCACAAAGAAGCTGAGATGCATTTGTTGCCATTGTTTGTAACGACAATAAATATATGGGTGTAATGGATTTGTTGGACTTGTTTGAAGCTGCATACAAGTTTCCAATGAAATTGCAGATCTGGAACATTTACATGTCCTGACACACCACCGTCAACATTGCTGATCGAAGGTGAGCATGAATCGCTGGACTTATCAATGTTTCCAAAAAGAATTATTTCAGTTTTTCTTTGTTTCACCGAAGAGAAGGCCTAGAATTCCAGATCTGATGTCAGGACAATAGTTTATATACTTACTTGAAACAATAGCGGAGATTAGAATTTTATTTTGAGTTTGAAAGAAACAGCAGCAGAAAGAAGACTGTGTCTGTGCAGTGATGTAGATGGAATATAATAACTTTAAAACAAGCAAGTCTGTCCAAAATGCATATAACTCATGACCCTTACATATCATCAAACTGGTCCATACATACACTACCCCTTGTTTTTACTGACAAATTGTTAGTTTCTCAGGATGTGCACAAACGCAAGTTACATGGGCAGTCATGTTAGGCGCACATACACATTATTTAAAGAAAGTACAATTTTGGCCATTCTGAAGAAAAAAGGCTGAAAATAAAGATTCTGTGGTGATAAATGAATAAATAAATGCTAATTTTCACTATTTAGACAAGTGCAGCACATTGTAGTATACAGTAGGAACCAGTAGCCTATAGGCTATAGACTAATTGGGGAAAATTTTCAGACTCATCACAAGATCAGAGTACTTACACTTCAGATTCTGCAATGGTATATTTACTTCTTTCTGCATACCACTGTTTGGTTAATCACCACATACCAGAAGCATTGCACAAGATATAGAAACAACCATTGTAGTTTTATAGGCTATTGCTAGCTAGTTCTGCAGCTAGGCTAACAACCATCTGTGAATGCATGAAGTCCATATGAGTGTCCTCATGTCTCATATTATTTGCCAGCTGCATATCCAAGGATTGGAAACTCAAGAAACAAAAACTGAACTTGTGTTCAAAATAAAAAAATAATAATAAAAAAATAGTAAAAAGGGATTGAAAGCATTTCATCCTGGTAAATATGAGCTTAGCTTAAGGCTGCTGTTGTTCTGTTGCTGGATATTTTTCATCACTTCTTTAATTTTCTCATGTTTTTTTTTGTTCTTCCTTGCCTCTTGAGCCTTTACGGTTTGCGGCAGTATGGCACTTTGAGTGACAGGCTCAGTGTGCAAGACTTTTGCAGTATGAATACAGTGTTGGTCGGGAGGAACACTATTGAGGGAAGAGTTCAAGTGAGCAACAGATGTAGAGCTTACACACTCAATTAGGCTAACAGCATAAAGCTGCATCTACAATATGTTTGTCAGAACGCATTTCATAAAGACTGAAGTGCCATCAATCATCACATTTGCACAAATAGAAGGTGACTGTGGAAAACTGTGACTCTTTGGGTTTGCACTTTAAGCACAATCAATGCAATGTATGGGTGTCTACAAGAACACCTGCTATTTTGGACCATGCAAGCACAGAGTATGCGAGAGCTGGAAGAAATGGAATGAAAATTGAGGGGTTGGTTAATAAATTCACCATAACCCCTCTACAATTGTGCTTTTTGAAGCACCGAAACAGCTGTGTCAATCACATGATGCATAAATGAAAAAGCTAGCGCAACCAATTGAAAGAAAGACGCTTTCTCCAGGAAATTAAAGTTTTGTATGAGTGATGCGGAGCAGCTCTGAATAAACACACAGCATGTAAGATGATAGACTTCGCTTGTAAGATATGTTGACAGACACATCCATGGCTGTGTCAATGACAAGTTTCCACTTTTATCCGTACGGAATAGATTGGCACTGCAGATTTATCAGCAGTTTCATTTGGCTAAAAGGATTTAATGGGAACTATGGACATCAGATACTTTAAAAAACTGCATATCTAATTATAAAGCAACCCAGAATGTTTTGCATTAACTTTTTTTCTACCTTTTATTTAATGGTGGTTGAAACACATTCTGTCTGGCATGTCAATGCAGTTGGCTCTGCCTCGGTCTGCTAACTTATAAGAAAATTATGGCATGATCTATCCATGGGTGGCAGCTTCATGCTGCTGAGAAACCATTGGGCCATCTGGTGTCTTATTCTCAGATTTTTTTTATTATTATTATTCCCACATCCCATTGAGTATAAAATCGTTTTTTCCTAGCCTTTAAGTGAATGGGCTTTTCCTAAACTTTTGTTTTTATAAACATGGCCAACGTTAAATTAGCAATGACACTTTTCACATGTTAGCTTTTCTCAATATGCAAAGCTGCCAGAGTACATTTATTTTCCATGTCAGTAGAAACAATCATGGATGCTAGTTATGCTAGATAAGCCTTTGCCATTGTAGGGGCTGCGCAGAATTTTTGAAAGGCAGAATATTTATGTAAAAATATTATCTGTCACTGAACCTAACCAAGTAGTTTTGTTTAAACCTAACTGAATAGCAAATAAGAAGCCTTTAGTTCTTTTAAAAGTCATTCAAGAAGATGAATACATTTTTAAAGCATGCTCAGACTATGACTACCCTTATAAAATCCTGACTTTGCAATTGCATCGTCTAACAAATTCACCTCTGGAAAGTCCCAAAAACATCTATTCGATGATTTAGGCTACATTTAGATGTCCACTTTCCCAAAGAGAAAATACAAGCCTTGCATACTCCTATGGCATGAATCACCAATCCAGAGCTGGTGTCCTGCAGTTTTTCCATGTGTCCCTGCTGCAACACAACTGCCTCAAATTATTGGGCAGTTTGCAGACTTGTGCAGATTTTGTCATGAAATAGTTGCATATTTCCATTTCTTTAACTCCTTTACAAATGGTACTGCATGTATATCTACGATGACCTTATCAGTGAGCGGAACAATTTGCAAAAATGTCTGGCGTTATGAGGATTTGTGGTATTTAGAAATGTACATACACACTGATTCATAGAGAAGACATGCAGTTTGATAACTACTTTTTATGTCTTTTGCTTTTTAATGAGGGTTTCATTAAGAAATTCTAATAAGAACTATATAGACTTCTCCCTCAACTTCAGACATTCTGCTTAAGTATGATATAGAATGACCATCGAGAACTACTTTAGATTCACATAATCTGTTCATAAAATGAAACAACAAAAAAATAACGGATCCTTTCCTGTATCTTAAATCATCCAGAAGGCCGAGCATTTCCTGAAGGAGTCGGGACACATTGCAGATTTTCATTTGTATTCAGCGCTGCATTGAGATCGACGCATTTGCTGTCTTGGTGTAAGCAACTGAGATTTACAACGGTGTATTTGTTGGTTCGGCCTAATCCTTAGGCTTTCCTCAGAATGGGAGCTCGTCAGATAAACCAACAGTCAGGCAGACTTTCCTCAGGAAACCTTGCTCGTCCAGTTGTAGACACACAATCAGGGATTTACACATACACTCACATCCTTTCCCTGGCAAGGGGTCACATACCCAATCAGGTGCACACAAATACATACACACACATAGCAGCGTACGGGTGTGATATGGCGCTCGGCGTCTGATGACAGTATCAGCACCTTGTGTGATTGAGGTGACGGATGGTAGAGACAGGATGGGGGTTGTCATCAGCCCTGAGTGACAGGAAGAGGGGGTGGGGAAGGTGGTGGTGGGGGATGACAGCTGAGCTCAGGGCGTTCAGTCTATGCTTCTGTCTGTCTTTGTGTTTGCCTCACTTTCCCCCTCTTACTCTTTAAATCCCTTCTATATCTTTCATATGCCTGTAGGGCTGTTTCAACCTTTTTTGTCTTTTTTGTCCCGTCTGTCCATCTCTGTCTCTCCCTCGGTTTCAAAGGAATATTTCTATCCCCTCCCCCGGATGATGGGTGGGTGAATTTTGCCCTTTCTTTCCCATGTCAGACAATGCATCAAGAAAAACAATGGGAGACTCATAAATAGGGTTTAGAGAACATGCACCCAATTTACTTTGACAGTGGGGGGGTGTGCTTGTGTGCGTGCATGCGTGTGCGCGGGTGTAAGTCACTTTGACAGGTACTGCAAATGAGGCAATATTGCAGGTATTGACTGACATGGCAGAGTGGTCATCATAAATCACAAGTTGTATTAGAAACCAATGCACAGGAGGAATATGCTGACTTAAATTCTCATAACATTACTCTGAATGTCACAGCTTGTAAATGCTTCACACAGACAGGTATGATTCTCTTAGTTCTTATGGGTTTACTCCAACTATTACGATAAAAAGGTTTCTGATAATTCCATTACTCGCTGAATTTATTCCTTATGCCGACAAAACCTTCCCTGCAACTACCCCAGCCTTTTACCAATAGATATAATATTAATTTCTTCTTCTTGAAACATTCATAGCTTGAAGCATCTTTAACCTTAATTCTTTTTTTTTTTTTTACTTTTGTTTCCCAAAAGGCACATATTTTTAGGAGCACAGGGAAGGAATCTTTCTGTTATAATGACTTCTAGAAAAGGATATAGTTACCTTAAAATGTTATCATGGTCTCCAGGGTGCTTGACGGCGGGCATAAGGTGTACATCAACCTACAATAGGTGGTGGTTTGGAGTACCCTGACCCGCCCACGTGTTTTCCTTGAGGTTTAGGTGATTCTAGGGCTTACAGGGCCCTGAGTGCTGTGTTTGAACCATATCAAGGGGCCTACTGTACAGTTTCATACTAACATCTGCTTACAATATTTATCCTAACAGGTTTGTAGATGTCCCTGCGTTGGGATGCCTTGGTTCCATGCTCCAAAGTGGCTGCTGGTTGCTCGGTGTGCCGGGCTCTCCCTGATCCCTGGAGAAGGTGTGGTTGCATATGCATGCCAACTTATAACAAGTCATCCATCGTATCTTGTACTCAAACACATACTGTACATATGTCCATGTTTTCACAGTTTTTCTTTGTACAGGTGCTACTGATGATTATCTGCTGTGTTTTCTTATGGAGGCTTAAAGAAACAATACCTGATTTTATTTGATCTTTCAAGGAAAAATGGTTTCTACATGGTATATTATGTGGTAAAAGCGGTAATTCCATAAAAATGAACGTCTCATTGATTGCACATTATGTACTAGTCTAGGCCATTTTAGTTAGCAAAAGCGGCTATTTTTTAGCTTTAGCGTGACGCTCTCTTTGCCAATGGGGTTAACTTCTGGAACTTCGGATTCCTAGGGGAATGGTCTTACTGGCTGATGGGAATCCGGAAGTTCAGGAATTTAACCCCATATAAAACCTTATAATTTTCTTCTTCTGGTGACTATGTACATTAACCTAACACTTTCAAAACTCCTTCCACTCTCACCTAAACTTAAAAATTACAACACAAGATGCACATTTAATTATCTAACAGTTCCTAAGCTAAAATACCAACGAAGAGAAACATCAACAATGAGCTTCAAGAGCAATTATTTCTGCTTATCAACCAGTGAAGTGTGATAAGGCCATTTCCAAACAGCTTGGAATCCATCATGGTGAGAGAGCTTACTCACAAGTAGAAGTCATTCAGACAACTGCCAGCTTACCAGGATTGGATGTACCAGGAAGGTCCGATGTTGTAATCCCTCACAAAAAAACCAAAACAATTTAGTTGTTAAACTCTACAGGTCTCAGCTGCCATGTTAAATGTTAAAATTCATGATTGAAGAATTAGAAAAAGACTGAACAAGTGTGATTTGCTTGGTTTTCGGGAAAAAAACTCCTCTCTCTAAAAAACATGCCAGCAAGGATTTGGTTTGCAAAGTTCCATCAATACAAACCTTAAGCATATCAGCACAAACCTCTGTCAAACCAACTGTCAAATACAGTGCTGGAAGGTTGATGATTCAGGCTAGTTTTGTAGCCAGTGGACAAGGACTGCTTGCAGATATTGAGTCAAACACAAACTCTTTTGCACAACGTAGCATTCTGGAGTCAAATATGAGGGTATAGCTTAGCTGAAACTGGTCAATGACAAGCCAGACTGTTTTTAACACGCAAATCTTAGAACTGGAAGAGGATATTACTTTTTTTTTCCTTCTGATATGATGTAATAAGCCATTGCCTTTTCACATTCCATTTAATATTGTATAAAATATATGGTTTTACTAACATTGCTGATGAAAATAAAAAATCATTCAAACTTGTATGGATCCCTGTAAGACTTTTCTGAGGTATGAATAAACTGTAACCAGAAAGAGAAATGCTTTATTTGGGCTGTTTAGTGTTAATTTTCAACATCCAGTTTGTTAGCAGTTTTATACCCTCAGAAAATGGTGCATTATTTACAGAATGGGCACCATGGGAAGCCTCGTTATAATTATGAAAATTACATTTTACTACTTGACTCTTACTTTTAGACTGATCCCATGTGAACCTGCAGGGAAACCCACAGAACATTCATACTAAGCACGTCTCACTGGGTACTTTCCGCTGTTCTTGGACTCCTCTGTCTCTGCTTCCCTTCATGTTTGGAACAAAGACAGTAAGATGAGAGTCATCTTTTCTGACAGCAAGGCCGGTCAGCCCCCTGAGGTTGTCATACTCCACCGGCTTGAACAGTGCAACGCTTTAAGTGACCTCTTTGCTCTCTTGCAGCTTTCAGTGTGTTGTCTGTCCACATGCATGACAAAGGAGGTTATTAAAACCCGCCAAGCTTCAACTTCTGCTGAATCTAAAGCGGTATTGTCAATGCCCTGCCTTTTTGACATCACTCTGTCTTCCTTTTGTCCCCCCCATGTACCTGCAGTGTAAACATACCATACTAGTAGATCTGAAATCCTTTGACAAGGAGTGAGCTGACCTCTGGATATAAATGATACCCTCTATTTGACTCAGGATCGGAACAAATGTTCGGTTCTCCGAGCGAATGTTGGTGGCTGCGCTAATTGCTTTAGTGCGCTCATCTCCTTGGCTGCCAAGCTGCACTCTGCTGAGCCACAGACTTGGCCTGCACATAAGAGAGAGTTGGACAACAGGGCTTTTAAATATGCCAACATCCATTTGACTGCTTGGCAGTAATACAAAGAGGGTGGAGGGAATCAGAGAAAAAGAGAATCAGGGTAAGAAACGAAGATTGTCCGTGAATGAGAGACGTCAGAGGTAACAGGGCAAAGACTAAGGCGTAATAGCGAAGGATATTAGGCACAGTTAGAAGTAGATAATAACTCTTGATCTGTTCCAGTCTTATGTTGGCAAATGATAACCCACGACTGAGCATGCGCCTGAATGCTGTGTTGAAATTTGCATCAAATCAATACTTATTGACTTGCCATTAAATTTATTCCCTTTTCCCCGGACTATTTTCCCTCTTCCTTTCTCCGTTTTCTAATTCTTAATGATTGCCTTTCTGCTCAGCAGGGAATCTACCAAAGCCCATGTCTGGTTTGTATCAGCTCCACAGCAGCTCATGAAACTGCCTGTCATCCAAATCAGGCAGGAGCTGAGTGACAGCATATCAAATCACAATCTTTTAACTGCTTCTGGTAGGAAGAAGAAAGGGGGATCTTATGAAAAGGGAAATCTCCCCAAAGGCTCCCTTGGTAGAGTCAAGAACCTTGGCAAGCTGGCAGAGGTTGATTTGCGTGTGTACTTTTTCGGCAGCTTGTATAATGGATTTGACACTGAGCCTTCTCATTGTGACCATCAGCAGTAAGCCCCTGTGTTGGGTCATCTACCATATTTTGTCTCTGGCAGAAGTATTAAAAGTGTCAGCATGCAAGCGCCAGCCAAGGACCATTGATATGCTCCTCAATATTTCCGCTACAGTAAATATACCCTGTGTTGCATTCAAGCTTCAAAGTTTCAGGTTTTATCATCAAAGATAAAAGAAAAACAATCTCCCCAACTATGGACGGCTCAATGCAGCATCTGTTGTGAAAACACTTTGGATCGCTTGAAGTGACGAACGGAAAAGTAGAACTGTAAATAACAAGGCTGCACTATAATCGTTAATGGCAGCTGAAAGTTGTCCCTTGATGATCAGCGATTGGCTGTACCGCAGCGTGTCACCATATGAGCTGCTTCTGATCTACCAGCTCTTTTGATTGCCATGTTGCAGAGAAGAATCTTTTAATCCACCCCAACTAATGGATCTGTGCATTTTAGAAACGCTGACAAGCTGACAGCTGATTTAAAGAAAAAGTTTATTCTGTGAAGTTTTGAAATTTTACTTGCGGCCTGTTTCATTGTTGAAGTCCTTCAGAGATTGTTATTGGTTAAGTATACCCTTTAGGACATAGATGGTGTTAATATTACTAAGTGAAACATTTGCCAAAAGCCAGGATCAACACCAGAGGGGTATCACTAACTACAGTATGGTATGAGACTGTTTGGCTTCAGCTGTCTTTTAAAGCATCAAATCAACATTGTCCTTTTCATTTGGTCGTTATTTTCCATTTCTTATTGGTACTTTTTCTTTTTTGCAAAATGTGTAACATGCATGCATGTGGAAACTTTTGCTTGCACAGATAAAAGTTTACAGATGACACCAAAGTGATGAGCCAGTTCCCAGACTGTAATGAGTCAGCCTGCAGGGTATTTGTGATGAGGTCAGGCATGGCGTGCGGACAACGATCTGTCACTTCTGACAAGGCGATGGAGTGACCACCCTTCGGGTTTGATAATGAGCTCGTGGAAGATATACGACGTGTTTAAACCAAGAGACCATCATTTAAACATTAACCTATGACAGCCAAAGAAGTCATCGCACAGCAGACAGAAAAATCTCCCCCTTTGTTGAATCAAAGCCCTGTGTAGGTGTTGCTTTGGCCTGGGACTCCACTACCCTTGGAATGATGTGCCCATGGCCTGGCCTGCTGTAATAATGTAGCTAATTCCCACCTGCACAGAAGATTTAGAACATGCAATGTGGGAGGAAGGCTTAAAGCAACACCAGCAAGCCAACTCTCCCAAACCACATAGGGTTTAGTCCCTTGCTGTCTAACAAATAGCACTGCAGCATTTCAACACTCGAGACGATTTTACCCTAAAGCTATGAGGCTGCTGAGAGTCTCACCGATACATGCAAGGGAACTTTACTCAACTAAGCAACAGCTACCTCAGTTTACACACTCTTCACGCTACCCAGTGCTCTTCCATGTACTACTTGAGGAGGTATTTACTGTAGTTGTGCTTGGAAGATATGCTTCCCATTTCAATATTTATGCGATTTTTCTGGCTGGTGATTCGATTTAAACTGCTATTCTAATAATGATAAAAACAATATCTACAGAAAATATCTGGAGCCATATTACCCCCAAAATGCACATCACATATGAGTCAGTATTTCTGAATTCATGTAACAGCAATATATATTTGAACTAGAGATGTTCCGATACCATTTTTTTCCTCCCGATACCGATTCCGATACTTGTGCTATTGGTATCGGCCGATACCAAGTATCGATACCACAATATTATAAAATAAATGTAATATTACACCTGCATGGCTGCGATATGATTAGCATTGTAATAAGGCCTGGCTCGAGTTAAACTCTTTGTAAAACATGAATGAATCCAGCAAACTGAAGCCATTTATCTTCAAATGTAGTCTTACTGATGGGAGTATTCAGTGTGAAATACAGCCACACCGCTGACATCATTACTATTAGCTCTTTGTCTAACCTTGTCTATGCGTCTAAAACAGTCAGCTACAGACGGCTGCACAGTGCAACTGTTTTAAGAACAATAAAGAAGAACTGTGTCAGTAATAGAGCTAATCAGTAAATATACTTATTTTCATAAATTATGTAGTATCAAATTGCTACCTGAACTCCAGTACTCGCCGCCACCTGAACCCCAGTACTCGCCGATACCAGAATTTGGGGTTGTATCGGTATCGGAACAACTCTAATTTGAACTAGCTGAAAATGAAGCATTTAAATTTGGAAAAGGCAGCACAGCTGCCAGACCATATTTCTGCTTATGATAATGCCTGACAAGTAAAAATATAAATAAAACATTTTTTAAATTAAATTAATTAATTAATTATTTTTTTCTTTAAGTCAGTCAATGTAAAGCTGAACGCAGGTGGCGGAAAACAAAGTTGCAGGTTCACTATGAAATCTTTAAAGAAAGGCTGAGGATTTTTAA
>JBBDHI010000026.1:11302042-11319680 GCA_037177115.1 Craterocephalus stercusmuscarum
AAAAAAAAAAAAAAAAAAAAAAAAAAAAAAAAAAAAAAAAAAAAAAAAAAAAAAAAAAAAAAAAAAAAAAAAAACAAGAACCAACAGCATATAATTTGCACAACTGAAAAATAATTCAAACAGTAAAAATACTCTTAGTTTCAAACTGAGCTTTAAGTTTGAACTTTGGTTGTTTTAAAAGACATACAAAAAAAAAAGGGGGGGGGGGTTCTTGCTGCCCCTAGGCCCCACAGATGGTAAATGCGTCCCTGTGCAATGCATAGCATCAAGCTGCTTTTGTTTACCATAAACATTAAATCCTGCCAACACCATCTGAGAAGCCATTAAATATAATTCTTAATAATACTCTGCTAAATCAAATCCAGAAAAAAAAAAGTTTTTTAATTAGCCCATTATTTTAAGAACACTGTTCCAGATAATCGCCCACCACCCCGTTCCATTCCCTGAAAATAGCAGAATGATGAGCCAACACTTCATGCAGCTTGGACGGGTTTCATGCACTGTCCCGCTCTGCTTCCACATTGATTAACTCTCAAATGGTGCGAGAGCAGAAAGCGTTAAGAGAAACCCAGAACGCCGGCCGCCCATCACTGTCTCTCCTTGCTCTTTGTGCGAGACAAGCTGGGAGCTGAGCGAGCGCTTGGCCGCCGTCTTCTGAGCTGTCCCCTCTGCATGCAGAGCGAGGAGAAAGACGGCTTCATCTGCACCTGCATAATATCTTGTGTTGCATCAGATTCTGTTCAGCCAAAAAATCATGGGCGTTGTGCATGAGGCAACACAGAGTGAAATATTTCACCTCCTTGTATGAATACAAATGTAAACCACAGGAGATACTGCTTTTTTTTTAAGTTTCAAATACTGGCTGTATTTTAAGTAAAAGTTAATATTATTCATTGTAAGCATGTTACAAAGAGCCAGTTGGTTGATTAAAAGCACTATTTGCAATAGAACCGTTGCAGCTGGATGCTTTATGCAGCCTTTATGCTGGGACAGAGAGTTGGGCCATAAAAGCGACAAAACTCTACACAATTAGGATGGCAGAGATACACGTATGTACACAGAATAATAACAGGCCTATTTGGAACACATGATTCAATGATTATGTAATTGTGCTCAAGCATTTTTTTCCTCGTGTGATCTTAGTCAAATCATCCTGAAAAATGCAGCATTCTAGGAGATTGAACAGCAATAACAACCAACTCCACGTTGCCATCTGCGCCACACTTAAAGCATTTGTCACTTGTACTGCTCAGGTGCGCCTCTGTAAACCGTTATTCCGATAATGGCATCAGGAAAGCAAATGAAATTCAATGTTGAAAACTGTGAGCACTGTGCCACCCCATAGAGTGACTGCACACTTCTTGGCTATGATTCACATCCCCCTGCTACATGTATGACACATCCACAGTTACACTCGGTTCCTGGACTCCTCATCTCCCAAATGGTGCCTTCTGCTCTCATTCTGGGATTCTATGAAAAGATCCAGCAAGAGAAGGAGATTTTTTTTTTTTTTTTTTTTTAAGCGAAGCAGCTGGTACCACACCGAACATTGAAAATGACCATTTATACAGCAAATCTTTGCAATTGGAACAGTGTAAAATATAAAATCCTAATAATAATCCAAATAATTCCCTCAGATTTAAAACCAAAGTGACAGATTTCCTCTAAAGAAAGATCTGATTCTGCTAGTGAACACTGAATCCCTAAATGGTGACGCTGGCAGCACACTGCAAATGGTGTCGCAGTACATCCTTTGCATTTTTATAGACCTGCTTTGCATATTGGATTTAAGTGGGTCAAGTGAGAAGCGTCCAAAAAATTAAAAAAAACCTTAAAACAAGCACTTTAAAGATTGAAAATAATATTTCAAGCCTATTTTATCACTTTAAAATAACTGTCCCATCACAAATAAACTAATTAAAACTGGACTGGAAACCCTTAATCCGGCTTTACATCTTAATTGCTGTAAGGGTTTACACCCACTGGCTTTGTTGGAGCACTAAAACCACATCTGTTTTCAAGTCAGCCCCAATGATGTTTATATAAATGACCCCTTCGTTGCTTGCCAGGCAGTAATGCGGTTGTTGTCATTGTATAATTGCAAAGGGATAATGCTCATTGATCCAATCCCATTGATTCCAATCCTCTCTTTAGACACTAGCTGCCCGCTTGAATGAGGCGCTTGCTGTATCTATAGTAGATTTGATTGAGTCCACAACCTGGTCAGTTGTTGTCCGCCATCGTTTCACCAAAGATTTCTCTCACTCCACAACTCAATCTTTCATATCACCAACCACAGCTTTAGTTTCCTTAAATGCACATTTTGTGAACCTGACATCATGTTTATTTGATGACAATAACATAGTTTGGTCATTATAGTGCAATAAGTGCAAAGCAATCAAAACAAAAACTAAGGGATAGAGAATCTGCCAATGCTTGTATAAAAATAGGTGTTACATTGATTAAAACAGTATTACACAACATAATGAGTACTTCAAATATTATTTATGAATTTAGTTTTTGATAACATATCAATTCTACATATTAAGAATGAATACTCATATTCATTTTTAATATAATAATCTCCTTTTTATGAGAGCTCATTGAAAGCAAACTCGCCTTCCGATTCCAAAAAAGTGCAGAAAGCATACAAAGACACTTCTTTTTTTTATCTTCTTCAAATGACGCAGTCTGTTGTTGAACATTTGGGGGTGTGCCACTTTCAAAAAAAGCCACTTTTACAATGCAGAGCTACAGTAAATGAAACTACAAACATAAGCCTTTCCAGAGGGTCATGAAGTATGATGACACAGGTAATATTGATGAAGAATCAAAAGTTTGGAAAAGACATGGCAGATAATATCAATAAATACTTACTTACAGACTACAGCAGAAAATTGTCCTACACAGTTTTGATGATCTGCTGTACAGTGTTTTTTTTTCTTTCTTTCTTTTTTTTTTTTTTGTCCAGGAGTGATTTTTTTTCCCCGTTTCTTTTTATAAACATTTCTTTTTCTGATTCACAATATACCTTCTTATGTATGGTTATATTCCTGAAAATGAAGTTGGGTAGGATTTGACCTGTACACTTAGATTTCTGTGTGTTTAATCCATCTTCACCATAGAAAAATAAAATTTGCATCACCAGTTACATGGAGCGATTTTGTTCATCTGTGTTTCAGAAAGCTGTATCCGTTCCTGTAAATGTCATGTTTCAGAAATAAGAATAAGACTGTTCGGCACACCCCGTCTTAACTCCTCTGATTCTGCTTGTTTACGTCGTGCCAAGGCACCCTATGATCTGAGCCACTGTTTTCCAAAAGGGCAGAGAGAAGATAGAGAGAGAAAAAAATGCTTCATTACGTCAGTGACTCTGCTGCTCAGAACTGGCTAAAGGTGGTCTGTTTCTCAAGAACTTCAAGGTAATCGGGCTCAGACTGCAGTTTAGCTTTTAGCTCCAAATACTCATTTCTGTTGGGCTCCACATAAACAGTACTGGGCGCTGTGCCATAGAGCACTGTTTCTCTTATCCTCTCCGGGTGCAAGAACTGACGTCTGACATCAAAATTTGGGTTGTATGTGTACGACACAGGCCCAGTGTACTTGTATTCTAAATTGGCACCTGCCGGGATGGATGGGATCGACTGATGGGGGGACTGCTTATCAGGTTCAAGGATGCCTCGGAAGAAATGATCCGCATCCTGGACGGGGGAAGGGTTGTCACGTGGCTCGATGGTGCTAACGCTGTACGTAGGGCTCCTCATCGTACTGCTATCCCTCTCCTCATCAGGGGTACTTCTGTACGTTACCTTGAGCTCATGCAGGTCACGGTAATCCTCCACTGTGTTGCCCTCCCGAGACCTATAAATGGGGTTTTTACACATGTGGCCCATTGGATGAGGAATGTACTCGTAGACGTGACCGGCGGGGGCTTTCACTTTGGGGCCGGAGCGGTTGCTGTAGAGGCTGTATTGCAAGTTAAAAGAGCTGACATCGGAGTTGTTGGTGCTAGTGCGGTCGCTCTGGGACTTTTTGCGTCTTTTCATCACCACGACAAAGAGCCCCGCGGCCACAAACACAGACATGATGAAGACGAGCAAGAGGCTGAGGATGAGGACGGAGAGAGGGACGGTGCTGCTGGAGGTGTTGAACTTCTGGGGAGCATCTGTTGTGATAGCGTAGTCATCCAGGGGTTCGTCCGTCGGGGGAGTTGGTGAGACATAAGCATCGGAGTAGTCTGGGCACAGCTGCTCTGAATGGATGGAGCGCAGGTCCATCCCTGTGTGGCGTTTAGGTGTCTCACACACAACCTCGTTCACCACGGTGCCAGCGCTGAGCTGCTCCAGCCATATCTTCATCCCAACTAGGTCGCAGGAACAGTCCCAGGGGTTTTCGAATAGATCGATCTGCACCAGCAACTTCAACTGGTCCAAAACCCCACTCACAGGCAGGTTCTGGAACTGATTGTTGCGTAGATTGAGCCTAGACAGGGACAGGCTGGAGAAGATGCCCACCGGCAATGTTTTAAGGAGATTGTTGTTGAGGAAAAGCAATTGGAGATTAGGAAGGAAGCGGAATGTGCCTGCATCCACCTCCTGGATTTTGTTGTACTCTAAATAAAGATACTGTAAGTTCTGTAAGCCAAAAAACATTTCCCCTGTAAGCCTGTCCATGAGATTACCATTTAAATAAAGCCTACGCAAGTTGGTTAAATCCCCAAAAGCCCGGTCATGGATCAGACTTATCCTGTTGTTTCCCAGGTGAAGCAAATCCAATCCAGTGGCATCGACAAAATCTGATCTCCGTACCACAGGGATGTAATTTCCAGTGAGATACATCTTTTTAGGGTTGTATGGCTTGGGTTTCAAATCAGAAATGCTCTCTATCTTTCTCTCTTGGCAGTTGACGTTTAACCCAATTTCAGAAATCTGCAGATTACACGTGCAGGCAGTGGGGCAGTCCAAAGGCACAGGAGATTTGGTCTGAAAAGCAATGATGGGGCCATAGTTGTACGGGTTACCACCAGGTAATCGAGAAGTGGGCTTTAACCTAGTTCTGTTAAATTGCCGTGTGCCCTTGGTAGGCCTAGAAGAGGACCGAAAAACAGCCGAAGAAGTGGCAGAAGCTGTGACGGCAGCTGGCGTGGTCTGGTAATATCCACTGGTGCTGCTAGGGGGTGCAGGCCTGGCCAGGTCCACTAGAGGTTTTCGTGGACAAAGTTCCTGCTTGGAGACCTCATCCAAGTCCCTACCGTGGAGCCTGAACGGTGTCTCACAGACCACTTCTCCCACCAGAGCTGTGTACGCTATACTTTCCAGCCAAGCCTTCAGAGGAATGAGCTCGCAGGAGCAATTCCACGGATTCTCCTCCAGTTGTAATTCCACAACTTTGTCCATGTGCTCCATGACGCCAATGTAGGGGAACATTTTCAACCGATTCCCTCTCAAGTCCAAGTGCGTGAGGGGGACATTCCGGAAGATATTCGGAGGGAGGGCAGAGAGAAGGTTGTCATTCAAAATCATCACTGTTAGTTGGTGCAGTTTGCTCAAGGCATTGGGGTCTATATTTGTAATATAATTATAGTCAATCTGTAGGTATTCCAAACTCTCCAGTCCTGCAAAGGTGTCATCCCTTATAATGTCAATCTTATTGTTATTCAGGTGCAACCTTTTTAATCCCTGGAGTCCATTGAAGGCACCTGACTCTATCTCAGAGATATCATTGTTCCCCAAGTGCAGGATGGTCACCCCGGTGTAATTGATGAAATCATTGACTGACAGCTTCTTCAGGAGGTTCCCTGTCAGCAGGAGGTGGTACATGGGGAAATGAACCGGGCTGATCTCTGTCAGTCTGATGATCCCCCGGTTCTCGCAGCTCGCCGTCAGGATCCCTTCCTTCTCCTCGCACATACACAGGTTTCGACAGATCTCTCCATAATTGTCATACATCTCAACCAGCCTCAGAGATGATGCAATCAGAAGGATTATTTTTAGTATCCAGATATGCATTTTTCCTGGGAGAGGGTGCCCCAGCTCACTCAAGTGCAGTGCCAATATGAGGTGTCATCTATAAGGAGGAAAAGAAAAAGGACGAGTTCTGTTTTAGGTTTAAAGCATGTTACATGTGCAAGATTTCTAAAAAGAAAAGCAACGAAAAAAAAAGAGCATAACAAAAGCAGGCCTTTTAATATTTGCTGGGCATGCAAATGAGCCGGTTTGGTTTTGAGGCTCTGAGAGAACAAAGTTGAATCTTTTTGAAATGGCGAACATAAGCGATATATATTCAAGTTGTTAACCAAACTACCCGCGGTGAACTGACACTGCGCATCTTTGATTGCCGGTATGAATTCCAATCCATCTTGTAAAGAAGAGAGAGGGGGGGTGGGGGCATCACCATTCAGCATATGCACACTGACTGACTTAGGGATTTTTTTTAAAAATCAATCCATTTAGACTTTTACTGGAAAATAAGACAAAAAACTGTAAAGATATTTAAACACCATCCTCCCTGCAACATACAGACACACATATGTATATATATACATATACATATATATATATATATGAAAATGTACTCTGCGAACTCCTCTTTATCATAAAGATTTCTCACTCACCCCGCATACCCGACGAAACTGTGGGGAAACTGTTGGATCCCTTTTTCCTCTCTCCGCCTCCGTCCAAACAACATGAGGACGACGAGGGGGAAGGGGGGGGGGTGTTAATCGTGTGTTATGATTAAAACCATCCTCGGTGGAAAAAAAGGGGAACAAATCTAACGCCGACTCTTTTAGAAAGAAAGAACCGAGAAAAGCGAGTGTTCATCTTTTTAGAACAAAATCCGGCCTGTGATCGAGAATGTTAATATCAGCCAACAAGGCGACATCCCTTCTTCTGCTCACCGGTGGAAAAAAAAGAAAGGCATGAGCGGAGTTGATTCCGTGCAAACAAGCGGCAAATCTCCCCTTGCATTTTGACGCGGCGCTTAATAACGATATCATCACCTATTACGTGTTATATATGGCATCTTCAATATAGAAGGTTACATATTGTCTCTTCCCCCCTCTCTCTCTATCCTCTCTCTGCCACAGACGCGTGAGCGTTCGTGCACACGCACGCACTGCCTCACTTGCGCACACATACACGTATTGGGTCTGTGTGCGTTCCCCTAAAAGAACACAGCAGCCCACACAGTAAATCTCCCCCCTAAATAGGCTCATCTTAATAAACAGGGACGCGTCCTCAGCGCATGTTATAAACCTGAGGGAGACATTTAGTTTTCTTCTATTTTTCTCCAGGAATCCGCCTCGAAATGTGAGAGGCAACTTGGAAGGCAGGGAGTTATGATTCGGAACGAATTAAACTGGGATGTGTGAGCATAAAAATGCTGGCTCCGTGCTTGTTTTTACCACAGAAGCCGCAGACGCCTTCCTTTAACTGCATCTTAAACCGGATCAACTTCACTAATGCAGCAGGAGGCAGGGCAGAGATTTCAGCACCATGGACAGATCCCCCCTCCCTCCCTCCCCCAAAAAATGTTTCAGCTCAGGCTCAAAGACACAAATTAATTATGAAAAAATAAGAAACAAATATAACCCCTCTTACCGTGCAGATCCAGGTAAGCACCAAATCATCCCGAAAATGACGGTTGAGCCCTGTGTTTCTCCTGTCTCAATGAAAACATGGCTTTTTGCTGAGAATTTCACCCGCCCTCCTGTGAAAAAATGCAAAAAAGAATACAAAAAGAGAAAAAAATTGGAGGGGGGAAAAGGAAAAAAAGGGGGAAAAAATCAAGTCAAGTCTCCTCGGCGTTTAGCTCCATAAACCAGGCATGGAAGAGCGCATATACAGTCTCATTCACGCCAATAACGTGACAGCCAGCGCGGCAAACCGGGCTCCCGTGCTCTTCCAGCGGCGACTGAAATTAGCAGTGTCATCTCGGAAAAGGGACGAAAACCAAAGTTCATACATAGCAAAGAGTCGGGGGCGAATAAAAATCCCACATCAGACAAGAGTTGCCGCATGCATTTTAACTGTGACTTTCATCCGTGCGCACTGACGAGGCAGGCTGAGCGGAGCGGAGAGGCACGAATCTCCCCCCCCCACCCCCTTGTCTTCTGCCAGTGGTGCGGCTTGTACCAGTTTATGTATACATCTGCCCAAGGTCTCTTTATTTCAGCCGCCAGGGCGTCCAAATCGACCGGAGATCAGTGAATATGCTCCTCCAGCTTTCTCCTTAAATACAAGAATCCGATCTCCGCTCTGCAGCTCTGCATTGGTCACACGATATCCTGTGCAGCTGTACCCAGGCTTTATCTTCGCACCAACGTTTCAACTAGTGGAACTTGATCTCGGCTGGTGCAAAGCAACGCATTACCCTGCAGCAATATTATGAAACAATTATCACAGAGTGACAACCAAGAAGAAGAAAAAAAACACTCCTGTAAACGCATAAAACACCCAATCTCTGGACTGTCACGGCGCGCAAATGAAAAGCTGTTTAATGCGTGCAACACTTGAAGGGGGTATGGTAATGTGGAGGAGGTTGGGTGGGAAAGAGGGTGGCGTGGAGGGCGGGTGATGATGTCGGGTGGTTGGGAGGGGGGGAGAACGGGAAAAGGCGGGAGGCTGGAAGAAGACCCGCAGAGGGCAGCACAATGATGAAAAAGGCATCTTGGCAGGCAAGCTTGCATTTTTCCCCCCTCCTATTTCCCTCTCCAGGTTCTACTTTAGAAGTCAGAAGCTTCTGATTCAACAGCATCAAGCATTTGATTAGTCACTCAGAGCCTGAGCTATTTTCCACTGAGCTCGGACATCTTATTAGCATGCATTTGAAAGTCACAGCAGGACACGTTAAACTTTCATCCATTATTAAAACGCCACAATAGCTTCAATCGATTTACTGGTAGAGCAGTTGGAAGGAGATATTGACATTCATCTAGGATTTAGAGAGTGGTTAATTTTCAGTGCAGAGTGAACCATCTTTTACCAATGTTGTCCCTAAAACAGGCCAGACTGACAGGGGCGGAGCTAAAGTGATGGCAAGGGTGGTATATTTCAGCGTGCTCCTTTGAGGAATGTCCAGCAAACTGACAATATTTTCAAAGAAATTGTGTCCCTTTGCAAGTACAACTACTGATATGAAAAGCTATAACAACTTTAGCCAGAAGCTACATAGCAGTGTTAATCTATGTTTATGGTACTATAATAGTAAATGCAGGGAAACCATGTCATATTTGGTTGTATGATTATTGATTATATTCAGAGTACACCATCTTAGTTGATCTAGGTTTTAACATTGGAGCTTAAAGTAAACTATAAGAATGCTCATGAATGACACCTCAGCACCCAAGTTGCTTTTTTTATTGTGTAATGATCCCGTTCAATTCAAACAGGAGGCTAGCAATTCTGCTAATTTGAGAGTAAGCTAGAACATGTAAATGTGAAGACATGCAGCCTGTATCTGTCTGTAGAGCCATTCTATTTGAATCAGGTATGTTGGAGCGGGAAACATTTAAAACGGACAGAACTGGACCGAGATTTGACACCCCTGCTCTAATGTGACCACAATTATCACAGCAGTGAATGTGTGTGAGTGTGTGTTAGAAAGGAACACAGTCATTTTTTATTCATAATTTTGGACAGACTGCTCTTAAAAAAACAGAAAACTGGACAAATGCAAATATGTAACATCTGAAGGGAAATCCCACTAAATAAGAGGGGAGAAGTAAATCCATCAAACTCTTGACACATTACCTAAATGATGCATAGGGCCATAATAATGAGCCATCCAATGACTGATGAATAATAATAAGAAATCATTTCCATGGAATGGTGTTGGCTAAAAAGCAACTCTCAACCTTTCAACACCATCTGTATCATGTTTGATAGATCCTGTTTCTGAGACCTAATGCATTACGTCATTGTAAAAAAAGCAAAACAACACAAAAAAAGATTTGCTTGAAACTCTGATGTAAACAATCTGATAATCGTCTTGTGTGATAATTGTGAAATGATGTATACACATTTATTCTACCCATTCTCTTTTAGGAGTGTGTGGCCTTAAGACAACCAGGAGGAATTCAGGATCTCCCACCAACAGGGGGCTTGTTAAAGCAGAGTCAAACCAGAAACAAAGGTCTGATAACAACATCCAACTGTGTTACATGTTGTTGTGTAAACAGCTGAATGTCAGCCTATAAATGTCTATGATTACCTTTGCAGTTTGTCTTCATTTACTTAGTGATATCTACTGGAAATTTTAATTTATTGATATTTTTTATATTCATAAAGATGTATATACATAAAATTAAAGATGAGCATATGTGATAATATTGATGTTGGTATTGTATCTTCATACTGTAATGTATGGTTGGCGACACCCTCAGATAAAATGCATGGATTTTTGTCACTTAATTAAAATTCTGAGATCTTATTCAAACAGTTCTTGCAAAGGTATAGACACTTACGTCCCGATAGCATCTTAGCCTCTAGCGGTTTCACTGGACACAGTCACACCCCAACTTGACTTGTTTTTATATCCGTCTACAGTAGTTATTAAGGAAATTCCTTCAAACTTAATAAATTAACACACCTCCATTATTAAATTTGCCTTGCTTACTGCTACAGGAAATTGTGAGAAAAGTCCAAGGCATGCCAAATTACTCAAAAAAGAAAAAAAAAAGAAAAAAACTAGACTGACAATCAGTGGAAGCGGGTCTTACGGAGTGATGAATCCCCCCCAGAGCCCAGACCTATTTGTGCAGATTTTGATGGAGCAGCAATTTCATGTGATATGCTCAAACTTTATTTTCATGAGCCAAAGCCATTTTTTAAGAAAAATTGGTTCTTATCATCAGCAGAAATGTTGGGTTTTTTCAAAGTGAATAGTCCTTATAAATTATAAGTGCATTGGTTGCCAAGACACAGGGTGTGGGCACCCTAATCAACTTACCCCTCAATCTGCCCCATACCTCCTATAATTTCATTCTTTTTCTGCAAAAAAGGGGTTATCTGATTTCTATTGAACTTGAACCCACTTCATCTAAAACTGCCCAGAATGGAGACATAATTAGGATCAAACAATAATTAGTTATGAACAATAATTATTTATGGATCTGAGCTACAGGGTTGTCAACGTCATTTTAGTTCAGGGATCGCTAAGAGCGAAAATCGATTGCAAGTGGGTCAGACCCACGCTTTATCCTTTTGTTTGAGCATAAAGAAGCACATTATTTAGATGTTTACCATTTTAGAAAACATTAACAACCTCACATTTCTTGAGAAAAAATATGTCTAAAAAGACACAAAACCTTAAATCACAGGTATGAGGAACTACAAAACCACATTATCATCCGAATAACTTATCCGAATCTAGACCAAACCAAACCATTAAACCAAAATAGGTATAAGGAGTAATCTAAATAAAGTAAATAATTAAAATTACTGGAAAATAATCAAACATCTATTAATGGAAACATTCCTATGATGTTGGGAAAAATAACAGAAAAAGAATCCTTTGGGCCAAAATAAACCCTCTGGCAGTCTGGCTTTGGACCCCGGGCCTTATGTTTGACACCTCTGCTATTGCGCCTGCAAACACAAATTTATAAAAGATGCATTCAGAGAAAAATAATTTATAGCAGGATTACACTTAATCCAGTTTTGCACCATATACTTCAGCCCACTAATGCTGCCATGTTGCTGTAAGAGCTCCACATTACAATGATCTTTCTTCTCTTTTTTTTAACAAATCATGGCTAATTTGCTCCATGTTGAAAGAGCAAATCAAGTCAAAGCCACAGCTGCCCTCTTACCCCCTTGCTGTGAGACAAGAAACTTTTAGAAGCACTTAACTAAAGCCTGAACAGAAAATCGAATTAAATCTAGCATATGGTGGGCCGCCATGTCCAAAGAGATTTCCCACTTAGTCAGTATTGTGTGGTAATAAGTCAACTCTTCTGCTCTCTTTAGCATGCGGGGAGCGACAATAAGCGGATGTGGCATCCATGCCGCCTTTTCGAAATTAGCCATGGAGACGCATTGAATTATCTTAAAGTCTCTTACTCTGTAATCGTATTAAGAGTGGTCTATCCTTTAGGGATGGGCAAATCAGTATCAGTGGAGCCCCGGCTGGGACGCAGCAGTGGAGAAGCTTATGCAGCAGGGTGTGTGCTTGGGTCCCCTGAGAGGCATTTTGGCATCAAAGTGAGGGGTGTAGCTGCCCTAAATCATATGTTTTGCCTTTTTGCAGTAATGAGTGAGGTAGATAGTCCTGATAAAGCCAAGCCAGCATCGTGGAGGTGGGAAATGTACTGTATGTGTGTTTGAACAAGTTATAGATTGATCTTTGTTGGATGAAAGTTTTGCAGGGAAAGAAGGGTCACACAAACCTGTGTCCAGATGAAAATCTCTCCTCTGTTAAGGCTAATGGGCTCATACGAACATGAATGCTATAACCATTGATCAGCTGCACAAAGCACATCGTATTCTAATCAGGTCCTCGACAATTAATGAAGTTATCAAGTGCAAATGAAAGTTCATTCTATACGGAGCTTAACAGGGTTCCTTAGCAGAACCTTAATTAATTTGAAACATTATTGAAAAGCTCATCAACATTAGCACAGTGACAATTGAGTAATAGAATGTATACATCTGCTGTCATATTGGCGTGTTTTGACACTGTTGGTGCAGCAACTGGTGCTTTAAAGGGCCAGACACAATGTATGAATCAGAACAAAGGTCACTCGCCATCAGGGACTGCAATTAGAGGGACGACCAACTTCACATTATGTGTTTTGCTGAAGTCAACAGTGGACTTCCCCGGCATTATTTGACAAAAGAACATTGTTGAATAAGTAAATAAATAAATGATGATTAAAAAAAAGTTTTGTTTGACGGCAGACTTTTTAATTATGCTGATGAGAAACTAGTTGTGATAGCATTGTTGTAGTATGAAAGTCTGGGTTTCTGGACTGAGTTGTCTGTGATATGAAACCAAAAGCGTTATGGTAGACAGGCTGCAAGCCAGAAGCAGTGGGCAGGGGGAAATAATTAAATATATGTCAGAGAAAACATCCCAGTGGGGATATGTAACACAACACAGCACCAATGGTTGCTTTTAGAATTTGAGAATGGTATTTTGAGAACACGTATTCCTGAAATTACATTTAATTTCACAGTTCTGCTTGATGGATAGAGTTTAGAGAGGTTTTTTATAGTGTGCTGCTTTGTTTGCTGTTATAAATCCAAATGGTTGAATGTGCACAGTCTGATCAGTTATTCTAATTTGGACCAGAGTTTTGTCCATGTCCGTCATTCAGTCACTTGTAATCTAGGCTTTGCAGTAATTATTTCCCTTGGAAAAGTAAACTCTCTGTAATTATTCTGATTTTTACTTACGACAATAAAAAAGCAAATTTCCAGGAGATAAACTTGAGATGGGCAATACTAAAACCATATTAAAGGGAAATCACATGATATTTACAGTAGGCATTATTATCTTTAGTGCAGGAGCAAAATAAAATATTAACAAAGCTCACAAGTATGAATACTTAAAAATATGCTCATGAATTGTTAATGAAATATACCCATGCCTAGATTTAATGACAATAAAATGAATCTGCATTTAGCCAATTCAGTAACCCATATAGACTACCACAATCATGGAGCACAGAAGACAAAGGAATACTCCAAGAACAGTGTAGCTTCCACATGTAATTTTATCCCTAAAAATCTCTCATGCAAAACAAATGGCATGTTTAGTATGAACACTGTAATATTTCAATATTCTAAACAAAACATACCAATCCAATATTTTGACAGGGGGTTAATCCAAGGAATGATACACCTAGCCATATAAACAACCTTTGATTATCAAAACCATGGGGTACCACATACAACAGTCTTTATTTAAAAAACAAAAGGCCAGAATTTAGAAGCAGTGTGTTTAAAATTCTGTATACCCTTTTAATTTAAATAATAATACCAATATATTTTATTAAAAGGGCCTTTTAGGAAATGAAAGAAAGAGTCAGTATAACAGAGGTCGAAGGGAAGGGAGTTCAGATTTTGGGAGCAGAGCAGCTGGTGACAAGGCAGGAGGATTGGAGAGAAGATGGAGAGAAGAAGACGATTTGAGGGGGCAAGAGGGGATGGCAGTGTGGCCCAGAACAGACAGGTGGAGGGGAGTGAGGGGATGAATGGCCTTAAAAGTACAAATAAGGATTTTGAAAAAGGATTTATTGGTAGCCAGTACAGCCATTTGTAGGGCTGGGGTAATTTGGGAAGAGGATGTAGTAATAGTGGGAATCCAGGCAGCAGAATTCTGATGATGCTAATCGAATGTGCTGGATTAAATCCTTGTCCAAGTTGGACAACCTCAATAAAAATTTAGAGTTCTGCTGGAAAGACATAATAATACAGATGTAACCATTGATGTCCATCAATCTGAGAAGAGTGAAGTCTCCTTTATGCTCTACGTTAAACACGCATGGATGCATAGATGTGGCAAACGGCGTTGTACCACTGGTAACTATAGGGGCAGTGTTGCGTTGTATAGCTCATGTGAGACCAGCAAAAGGAACAAAGAAGACACAGCGGTGCGACAGACCACCACCATCTACTGCCATGCTTCTTTTTATTTCTCTTTCTGAGATTGTATTTTACTACAATGTCATCCACTGTCGCTGTGTTTGCTCTTGTCTGAAACTATTGTTGAAATTCAGAAGTAAGCTCTGCACTGCCCTCTAGTGGATACACTGCCTAACGGCTATGGCACGGTAAAAGACCCTTGTTAACGGGAAGAGATGTTTCACAACATTTGATGCAGTCATACCTACAATTTAGTCCTAATCCTCAAATAAATTAAAAAAAATCTTCTAGAGAGGGTTGCTATCGTTCTCAAGAATGTCACCTTAGAAGCCGTATCTATGACAGCCAGGACTTTCTAAGACGGTGATGCTAATTTACCTGTTTTTTATTCAACTACAGATGTCAGTTCCATACAGCTGCGTTTGGCTATAAGCAAAAGAAAATGAAAACCAAACACTAAATTTAGTATTGTTTTGTTTGCGTGTTGTCACCTTCAGTTTCTGATTCTCCCTGTGAGATGCTACAGTGTGTTTCTGAAAGGAAATTGAACCCATTTGAGTTCCTAAAACCAGATTATCAATCCAGGTAAGAGGCAGGATATACTCTGGCCAGGTCAACAGTATGGCCATGGTAGCCTCAATAAAAATTTGATACCAATTTTAAACACTACCCTCTTGCATTCGAGAGCAAATCTTGACAAGTATTTTCAGATGAGGACTTAAAAAACAGTATGGCTCTTAGAGTATTAAGAGAAATCCTCTTCTTTTTTCAAAATTAGAAAAAAATCCAAATAAACAATAACTAAAAAGAATCATTATGTTACAGTTGTGGCACAGATCTCAACTTGATTGAAATGCTGTGGCAAGACCTTGAGATCACTTGGATTTAAAGACAATAATCACAAACATAAAAGGAGTAAAGCGTTACTAAAAAGTAGAATACGAGAAAAATCATCCAAAATGCTCAAAAAATTAAAAATAAAATACATTATTGGTGCACAAGTTGGTGGTTGAGTCACTGAGTGCGTAAGAATCAGATGCATAGAGAACTGAATCAGATGATACGGGTCTGAAATACTTTATGATATTGTCACATTCCAATACTTAAAATGAATAATGGGCTTGTATCATGGATACCAACACTGGACCATGTTGTTAGTCCAAATCACCTGTGGAATTAATGCATTAGCACATTAACTCATAAACAATAAAGTTGTTAGCAATGATTGATGAGATTTGTAGATTTCCCTTCTACATGTCTCCCTTCATTTAGACTTGTTTCATCATTCAGCTGCACTTTGTTAAGTAACTCATGAACACCACCAGATGTGCTAAAGCCACTGCATGGATGATACGTGATGGAACAATGTTCATGGAAAATGTGTAAATAAGCCTCACTAATTGTGATTGGAGGTCAGTTTTCCTAAAAGAGCCAACTGTCCAAGCTCCAAAATGTTATTTCATCTAGTGTCTGTCAGAGCTTCTGTTTTAACCTAAATAAGCTTCATAAAACCATTTGTGTTGTTAAGCAATTTTTTCTGCTTTATGAAAACCTTATTTTTGTAAATTTTGCTACAAAAAGATAACTGTTTATCATTTTAATTAAGTGTTTAAATGATCAACTGAACACAGAGCCACATTTAATAGATTTGATAAATTAAGTCTGAAAATTATGACACAAAATATTCTAAATATTATCATTTAATAAATCCACCACTTTGCTTTTCATTCTCAAAATCATTTGAGATGCTTCAGATTTTGTACATTTATTCACTTTTTCTGAAGTGCAATTTAATTCCAGTTTGACAGTCTTTCTCTGCCACTCTGTGAACATGGACTGTACCACTACACTGTTTGAGGAGCACTATCCCCGTATATTCTTTTACAATACTACAGTCCACTATTCCTAGCATGTTACTGGTCACTGCGTGTGCTAATCAGACTGAGGCACCGCCCACTACCTGCTGAACGGGAAGCTGGCTTTGATGCGAGTCAGCTTTTGCATCAGTTTCCTACTTGTCACTCGCCAAAATGGCTCATGAAACTTCATCTGTACACGCCAAAGAATGTTTTATCTGCATCTGGCAAGTTGGCGAGTGTTAATTTAGAGCTCTGAGTGCATATTTACACATCTTAACAAATCTCAAAAGTGTTTTATTTGTTCTGTACAAATCGTCACTTTGGCAGAGATAAACTCATTTCATTATGGGTATACGTTTTTTATGCAGAGTCCTAGAGAAAAAGCTGAAAGAGTAAAGAAATTTAGTTTTCTCTAAAGTCACACAATGTGGAGAACATTTCCGATGCCTACTCACTGAAGGCAAACACTTGTCAGCAGAGAGCCTGATACATTGTGCTATGATTAACTTGTGATGTCTCATCTGGCTTGTCTGTTTAGAGGCTAATTGGTACTGCTAGCAATTTCCGTACTGAACCGTTGGGTCTTGAACAGGTCGTCGGGGCCAGAATCCATTCAAAATGTTGATAATCGGGAATTAAAAAACAATTTCAGTTTGACAGAACAATTTAACTGGCACATTTCCTTTGCTGATAACTCGATGCAGTACAAAAACTGCTTTACATAAACATTGCTGAATGTAGTTTTTGGCCCTGTATTGGAATGAAGGCTAATGAGACAAGCAAGGACAAGTAGGATGTGGAAAGAGAAAACGTTTTGTTGCTCTGCAGCTATGTCACTCCGCCAATCATGTCACAGAATTGATTTAATCTATGGGGTGCCACATTCAATGTATCTGTTGTAAAACATAAAACTAGATCCCCTTTGCTCTGTCTCATATTGAAATTTGTATTAACTAGGGGTGTGACGAGATCTCGTGTCATGAGATCTCGCGAGATTAAAATGTGACGATATTTCTTGTTTAAGAGAAAAGCTGTCTCATGGGTTTACAGTCCAAGTTTGTGCACAAATTAATGAAGGTAATAAGGAGATAACTCAGAGATGTTCTGGAGCTGTGCGTTGATGAGCGGCTTCCAGCTGTTACCGTCTCAACCCGGCCCAGACTGACACCTGCTGACCTGCTTCAGTGCACC
>JBBDHI010000026.1:11391295-11402029 GCA_037177115.1 Craterocephalus stercusmuscarum
ATAACTCCCTCTGGTTTTGATTTTTTCACTTTTTCACTTTGGCTAACCTCTACATGATCAAAATAGCTATATTATGCTTGATACAAAGAGAAATAAATCTCATCACTAATGCCTGGTATTCAACTTGTCTGAGACTGTTCTTATTCTTTATAATGACTTCAGTTAAGGGGATACTGTGTAACTTTGGGCCCAAACATCAGCCTAATGTGGGTAATGATGGATGATTTCTGGGGTCAACATACAGCATTTGATGAGTGTTAGTGCTCCGAAGCAGCTACCCTCATCAGAAACCAAACATTGTAACTTTGTGGTAGCGGATCCGGCTCTCATGGGAAGATGTGACCTGCATTAATTTACTTTTTCACATCTTCTAGCAGCGTTTCTTGAAAACAACAGCAGTAAGACCACATGAGCTGCAGAACTTTGCAGTATATATCTGTGTCTAAATGCTGCTAGTTGAAGCTATTCAGCTACAGACCAAAGCTAACATGACTCTCTAAACCTTTTTGTGGCAGTAATGAAGGTTTTCATGCAGTCAGTGCATTTACTATCATTCATGTAAATATCAAAGTAGTAACAGAACAATTAGTAACTGGCTTGGTTTTGTTTTATGGTTTTCATAAGCTGTAATGTCCAATAAGCAACAGGCTAATGCTGAAGCTTCTGTAACAACCAGGAGATAAATGGATCATACATAACTAGAAGCACTCAGTCACTTACCTCCACTTGTAGGGCACAATTCTTCAATGATGAAAAAAGTGGTCTGTGGTTTGCAAACGATTCCAAAACAGGATGGAAACTGTTTAATTTTATGACAGTGCTGTGTGGTCTATGGGTAGTTATAGGTTCAGCTCTCCCCTAGTGGCCAAAAGCTCCACAGTATCCCTTTAACTATAGCAATGTGCGAAAAAATATATCAACCTTAGAAGGCCATGTGTAGTACTCCACTGTAAATCTAACAACTTGACTTTACTAAAGAAATATGCATACACGTACTCTCAAGTTATAAAAAAATTTAAACTGAGTACAGGGACTTGAAATTTACTTGAAAATCTGAGTATCCTGTAAGTACACAAGGTTGCTGTGATCAAAAACCTTGCAAATTAACAAGTCCATTCAGTCTCCATTACATAGTACATAGGTACATAGTAATTATCTTTAAACATCACCATTCTTATACTTTGCTGCATCTGTTAAGTTGCCATTGTTGTCAAGTCAATGCATCCACCTATGGGAAATTCAGAGTTCTGTGTCTTGCGGGTTTGAGGTTGGTGGCGGTAATGCACCACTATAAAGTTGTTTGCACCCGCCCAGCACGCTCTACACACAGCCCTTCATCAAAAGCTCCTAACTTCTCAACAATTATTGTCGTCTTTTTCCTGTTCCTCTTCTTTTGTTTGTTCCTGTTGGTGGTCATATGTTAGCTCAACACTGCCCCCACGCTTTCCAGTGGCGATCTGATTGCTACACCAAGCAAACACCTCCTCAAACAACCTGAAAATGGACCAGATCAATAACATAATTATGACAATTTTTTTAATGCTAAAAGCCAAAATTTTAGAGAATGATATGCATATTAGAACAGGCACGGTCACTGATAACTATAAAAAGGCCTAAATATAAATGTTATGTCACAAACAGATTCCTAATATGTTTAAGTTGGAGGATGTATGTGTTCATTTTTGTTTACCTGAACCTGTAAATTAAACGGCCTTTGTAAAGATTTTTTTGTTTCATTTCCTTTTGAAAAGTAACATTAAAGACATATTTCAGCCTTTTTAAATCAAAACAGTGCTGGTTTCTGACCATCAACTACTCAACTGTGCACTGGAAAGAGCAAAAATCTCTCTTCCATGTGGCACAGTGTGCAGTGCTTTAAGAACAATGTCCACCTATTCTTCACCACAACCTCCTTGTGTGTTTCGTGTGTAAATTCAGTATATACTAGGCACATTTACATTTATTCCGCTCCTACCCAACAAGCCAAAAAGTCAATGTTCTTCAGTAAATGCTGCTATTCACTGAAGCCAGCAAGGGCAGTGGCCATTTTAGTTACCCTCAAGCATTTCTCTTTATTGTGACAGAACAAATGACACTTGGGAAACAGTTATGGGGAAATATAAGAGAGAAGGAAGGGGCTATATCTTCTGTGAGCTGGATGATGCACAGGCTTGTGAGGTCAAAACCCTAAGGCTAAAGCTGATAAAAGAACAAAGATCCAGGAGAACCTTATAAACTCCCAGAGATTTTATGGTCCCCACCTACAAGATATTAGTGATTATTCTTAACACAATGCCCTGACTGACAGCTTTACAGAAGACAGTAAATATTTTCAGCTCAGGATGTTTTTATCAGTTCTACACTGATCCTTTGCCAAAGATATCAAAGAGATTATTGCTTATCAATTTAAATGATAAAAACAACAGGAGTTGAAAAAAAACCCAGCTTTGTAACAGCTGAGTATTTTTCATTGCTAAAATCTCTTTGCAAATACTGCTAATTTCTATACATAGTTAAGAGTTTTCTCCATAAAACATACAGACAATGGTAAAAAACATTGACACATAGGAAGTTCAAAGTCACTTAGCAGAACACAGAACAGTGCAATGGATAATTGACCTGATTAAGACTGTGGTTTGAGGAAGACTGGCTTCCTGCTGCCATGTCAGACCAAAGAGGCTGTGAGATTTGTGCCTGAGCCCGTGTTTCTTTGCTAGCATTAGCACATTTTCACTGAACCTGCTGAGTTTGTGCATTGACCACTGACAACTCCTGTTACTCCCTCAATAATGGTCGAACCATATTATTTTTAGCCCCCCACAATTGCATCGTGTCATCCCATTAAAAAGAGGCATCTGGAATGTGCAGACAAACAGAAGTAGGATAGAAAATGAGTCACACAACAAGAGAAAAGACACGGTAATAAAGCACAATGAATTTCAGAGAGGAACTGAAACACTACCGTAAACGGTGCAATTTAAACTGAATTTAGTGAATTATATATTTAAACATGTGTTTTTGGCTCACCTGCTCCCCTATAAGAGCTTTGTATTTCAAACAAACGATAGCATTGTGCCACAGTTCTGCCATTGCCACTGGCTACTTTTCAGTGGCACAGGTTACTATCATTCTTGTTCTGATCTTGCTAAATACCGGAAGCTGTAGCCTGAATTAGCTTCTTTTTGACAAGAGGCCTGTGTACTGGCGGCACCTTGAGGTTCATGCAGTACAGAAGAGCTTTCCACACACTGGGAAGCACCAAACAACTTGTAGCATAACATGAGGACAGGTAGAAACTCAGCTGAAAGACTAAGCTTTGGCATTTAAACAAAAACACAGTTTAATTAAACCCAAAGTAATCATTTGGGTGTATAAAAAAATATGAGAATAGCACTTTTCCATTTTAGAGCTTCTGGTCAAATAAAGCACACAAAGATTCAATTGAAAGCAGAGACTATGCAGCCCATAGGAAATCAACGTATCTCTTCTGTTGTTCATTCTCGTCTTGTGAGATCAGTTCGAGCTTCTCATATTCTTATCATTCTGTGATAATTTGTTGCTGAATTACTTCTAATAAGGTTACATTATGAGCAAGAGGTGAGCAAAAAAGAGAAAACGAGGTTGAGTTGAGATAACTACTTGAGCTATACTTGAGAATTGGGATAAACAGATGAGATCGTATAATGTCTCAGATTAGTCTCACAAATGTCTCAGATTCGGATGAACCTGAGACATTTGTGAGATGAATCTCTTTTTTGCTTGCCTCTTGCTCGTAAGGTAACCTTAGGAGAAGTAATTCAGCTACAAATGATCACAGAATGATACGAATATGAGAAGCTCAAACTGAAGTCATGAGAATGAACTACAGCACTGAAACGTTCCTTCCCTATGAGTGATTACAAATCTGTCTCATATGTCACTGTGGGACAAAAAGTCTGCCAACTGGCAGCCAAAGAGTAGCAAAGGGGAGAAAATCATTAGGTCATGAATCATGTCTTACTTTTACTGTTTTGTGTTTTGAATTTTATTCAACCTAAAAAAAACAGCTAATGTGTTCTCCTGTCTCTGTCTTTGTTCGTAATGAATCATAATGGTGAAGGGATTTTTTAGTGAAGTATTTAACGTTTCTGTGATGACCTTTCTTTGAGTTCACTTCTTTCTGAATCTTCATAGTGTTTTAAAGATGAATTACTGTAGGGGGCTAGCGCTTCATGCTCCTGACTCTGGCAATTGCTAAAGGTGTCCATATTATCAAAATAGGCAGATGGGTTTCTAAGATATTTACCTATGTAATCAATACCATAATCAAAAAATCCAGAAAACCACTCAGGTATGAGCTTTTATTTTCCACAGTTGCCCATCAGACATTATTTAAGTAATTACTAAATGAAATGGGCCTTTATCTTCTAGTTGACAGTGAAAGTAATGAGATTTTATTTCAGGAGGAGATAACCATGACATTTTTTTTTTTTTACTGTGAAACAGTGACACCTTTGATTCTGACATGTCTGTAATCAGCTCACAAGTCTTAGCTTCCTTTTGATACCAGGTTTATACAGGCAACCCTTGTAGTTGTGAAGATATATTTTGGGTTTATAATTTCGGTTAGGAGGCAGAAAAACGGGGCTTGTCAAGATGAGGTTTATCACAGGGTGAGGGATGTGACGCAATTAGTAATTTAAAAAAAAAGCTTATTTGCATACTGTTTGACAACAACTAAGGCAATAGGCTTCAGCACACTAGATGAAAGCAGTGGAAACAAGGTAGTTTTGCAAGTATTCATGTTACTTTGAAGGGATTTTTAATGCTAGCTAGCTAACAGTGAGTCTCACACCACACATTCATGCTCCCACACAGTGAAAAGCTGACAAGTGGTGACATGGTGGCACAAAAAAAGGAGGTTGGCAGGACATGAAGCAAGGAAGGAGAGTGAGATTTGATTTCAACAATCAGGGATTAAGTGAGGAAATTTCCCCGTAACATAAGCTCCATTATTCTGACCTGCCATGAATTGTGTTGCTAACTTATCAAACCATACCAGTTAGCTCTGATTTGCCACCGTCACAAAGGTAGGCATGACTCGGACTGGGTCAGTCCCAAATGTTGTCGACATATCCTCAGATCTCACAAAAGGAGAACTGAAATGCAGATCTATTGCAGTCATCCTCTAAATACCAATATGATAATGTGACATTTTTGCTCAAAAAGCAGGGTATGTTTGATTTACTTGTTTTGCTTCACACAGCCTGGAACCATAGACTGTTTATATCTGGCACATGCAAGAAAGTGCGAGCTCCCGCTGTGTGTGTTCACATGTAGCGGTTGCTCAGTTAGCTTTTCATTCAAAGGCAGGAAATCGCAGGTGAGGCTGGAGGAAATGGAGAAGAAATCTGGTTTGCTTCATCATAGTGGCATTGCTTCATACAAGCTCAGGCTGAGGAAGAGGTGGAATATTAATCCACCTAATCTGGCTCAGCAGTGCTTAAATGTTTCTTGTAAGACAGCCCACAAAAATATGTATATATGTTTCAAAGCATGATGACTAGTACAACAGAGAAAATGGAGAAAGAGCTAGTTAGGTGAAGGGTATCAGTTAAGACTGTTAACACAGGTTGTTGAAGTTTGAAAACATCTATTGTCAAAGAATTGGAATTGAAACCATTGATGAACATGAGATAAGGAGGAAAGACCCAATTTCAAGACTACTGTACAAGGCAGAAACCAAGTTGACGTAGGACCTTTTGGTGCATTCTATTTAAACTCAGAACTCGGAATTCCCAACATCCGAGTTGGAAATTTCAACTGGAACGGCCTCCTGAAGTCAGATTTCCAAATGGCAAGTCAGAGGACACCTATTCCATTTTAAAGATGGCTGCGCCCCCTGTTTACAGTGTAGAAGCCCTTATTGTATCACATTTATTTGTACTTCTGACCAGTTTTTGTTGCATTTAATCAGCTGTACACATGGGAGATGCTGCTGTAGAGCAATTCACATTTTTCATGAACTACAATGCTGCTGTCAGTTTTGATGAGATCCAAAACCGGCAAATAGCAATGCTGATTTTCACAAAGGCACTTTATCGCTTCCAAACGGCTGTTTCCTTTTTGCCGTTGTTGTAGAACAGCTGATACTGCTTATAAACTTTTAAAATTCTCATATAGTTGCTTTTCTAATTTAAAATGGCAATCACCCCTGAGAATGGCTTTGAAATGAAAGGTGGTAATTGTCATCATATACTGTACAACTCAGCTAAGATACAAAACAGTTATTGTTTCTTAAGACCCCTCCTCCCCCCCCGCTCTCAAAATCAATTGTCATAATGGACTAATGACTAGAATGAGGAATCTGGCCATAAATTTATTTGGTAGGTGCTTCAGTTTTTTTACAGAGCAAATCATGTTAGTGTACAGACCTGCCTTGTGGAGTTCCACAGGGCTCCATTATAGTATCTATTTTGTTTAGGTCAAAGGATGGAACAGTTAAGTGACCATCTTTTTGTTGGTGACATAAAGCCGTACTGCTCATTTCTATGCTCTGAGGTCCACAAGTGGTTATCCTCAATTAACTGCCCGATGCAGTGGTTGGGCAACATTTACCTACAGCTCAATTTGCACAAAACTGAAATTCTAAATATTCCATCAGTCAGACAGACAAAAATTTATATTAAACTGCATCTTGATGATTTAGGATTCTTACAGACATCCAGTGTCATGCATTTAGGTGGAAATTTAGTTGCTCCAGGATTACACTACCAAAATAATCTGTTCACTTGTTTCGAAGAGAAAACTTAGCTTCATGTAGCTCATCCCTCTGCTGCCAGACTTATGGATAGGACAAAAAGAGCAGCTCATATAACCACTGTCTGAATCCTTTAAAACCTGAGAAATAAAATCTAAACAGATAGAGGAGGACTATTCTGGCCCAATTTGGCGATTTTGTTCTGCCACAGTTTATCAGTTAGCTTTCACTGAGATAAAGTTGACATGTTTTTAGCAGCAGCATCATTTTGGCAAGCCTAAAAATAAAGTCATTTGTACTATGTGCTATCTCTGTTTATTCTTCACCAATAACATTTGTATAGATTTTTACATATCTTATTACATCTCCTAAGTGTTCCCTTTACTATGACTCCAAAAGTATTCTAAAAAAGCTTGTGGTTGCATAGATATGCTCAATTCAATATGTGTACGCAATTTGTCAGTAGAGGCCTAAAAAATAAGCACAAGAAGTGAGAATCATGTCAGGCCGAGTTGCTGAGGAACTAATTTGATGTTCTGTATTCTCACAGATGTGTTACCATTACCACTTCAAATGTATACAACACTAACACTTCAGATCCCGGGTGTGGAGTCAATAAATCCAGGTAATGTTCCAACATATGAAAAATGAATCTATTCTTCAGTTTTAATGAGTGCAAATGTAATGTAAATAAACCCACTGAAGGCAATATACAATACTGCTTTTATCTGAAAACAAATTACAACAAGGAAACAAATGTCATAGACTGAGCTGCATTCTTTCACTTTTATATAACTGCAGGTTAGGAGAAAATGAACAAGTAAAGCAAGAGACAGAAAAAAGCCTGAATATGAGTGCTGACTATGGATCCCTAGGGATATCATTGGTTGACTTTAAGAAAAGAAAGAAAAAGTTCAACCAAAGCAAAATACTACCATAAAGCCAATACAAATAATCCAGTAAAGCAATATATTATAACGATATACAGAAAGCGCCTGTAGCTTGCTCACTGTCTATCACACAAAAAAATACAGCGCTGACTGCCTGGGAACATCCATATGGAAAATTCAACACAGCTGATCCGTGGAGATGGAGCTGGCATGAAGCCTCTGAACGTAATGTGCAAGGTGGGACGTCATTGCCCCCAACGGCATGCAGGAGTAGATCTGTGGAATCTGCTGTATCTGTCTGTCCCTGTAATTCCACATGTACACTCCGTTTTATATGTGCTGCACACATAATCCTTCGCTTTGCCCAATTAAAAATCACATACAGCATCTGCTCAGAGGTACCACCAGAGCAGTTTTATTGTCAGAACTGGAGAACACGCTGCAGCTGAATGATCAGAGGGAAACAAAAGAAAAGGAGGGAAGCTGCTTTTATGTATAACTATTTATTACACAACAGGAAACAAATAGAGATCAAAGTGGATCCAAACTCAACTAAGGGCTGGGCAATATATCAGAATTTTTAAATGTTCATTGATATTTCTTCAAATTGGACAATATCTAAATATGAGAGGCAACTTTTTGGAAAATTGGTAAAATATAATAGAGTGTGAGAATAATGCAACTAAAATCAAGCGAGAGTCAAACTGATGTGGAGCAATCACTCTGGCTGTCACCAGAAATATATACTATATTATATAACACTATCATAAAGAAATACAAAATATTTGCATTAAATGGAGACATATTGTGTATCACAATAAAGTTTGTTGGCCGTGAAATATCATTTAAGTATCATGTGTCATAAATGCAATTGAATGCTGCTTAAAAGTCACTCAAAAATAAGCGAGTAATAACTTTAGCTGTGCACATGCAGGCAGTGCAGCTGGCTTGTGTGGACTGGGAAGCCAAGAAATGAAGGGTAAATAATTGATCTTAAGCTCGTTCTTCCATTCATTCATTTTCTGAACCTGCTTTATCCTGTTCAGGGTTGCACAGGAGATCGAGGGAGGGGGGAGGTCTATCCCAGCTGCCACAGGGAAAGAAGCAGTGTGCACCCTGGAGGAGTCACCCGTCAATCACAGGACCAACACAGACACAAAACAAGACAAGTAGCCACGCGGGCTTCCAATCATAACTACAGTCAATTAAGGCCAAAACCTTGGACATTTTTGTAAAACCCAGAGAAACACAGTCACAGGCAGATCATGACGACTCCACAGAAAAGTCCCCAGATGAGATTCCACAGTGTGAGACTACAATACCAGCCACCACACTAACCTACTGCCTCTGATTTTTAATGAACCCTTGCAGAACCAATAAAAAATGGACACACTGTCCAGCTCTGACACTCATTTAAACAGTTGTGTGTGGGATGGTGAGCAGTGCAACACACCGTTAGAAGATCCAAGTTCTACTTCAAGGTTTCCCTCCATGGAGGGACTATGGAGGGACTATCATTTTAAAGACTATACAAATTCTTGGTCATCTCCTACCAACACATGCTCTGAAAATTTGCATCTAACAGAAAGCAGTACCAGCAGGCACATCTGTTTCTTCTCACAATTCAGGATTCAAAGCTTCCCTCTGGCGCACCCTGCTCTGACACGATCAACACAAGACTGAAGTATGTGAGGATTTTTATCACTGAGTGAGTTCAGACAGAAATCTGTAGGAGGATGTATCCATGCAATCTTCCGACTGGTTAAATATTTGGGATCGGAGGAGAAAAGAGGATTTTGACGTAGTAAAATCCCCCAGCCACTTTGGGGTAATGACTTCATGAACTTAAAATGACACTGGTCGTTATACTGCATGTTTTTGTGTAAAGTACCTCACTTCCACTAATTTATGCAAAACACCTCTCGGTTAAATACCCAGTGCCCATTGGGACACCCTTACAACATAAGTTCATTTCATTTCAGGATGCATGTCTTGTGATTTTTCAGAAAAGAAATATAAATCCTTCTGCATCAATATTTTTTTGCTGTGTTTTACATGACAATCATGTCTCTAAAGTGGCTGGTCAGATACTCAAATCAGAATAGAAATATTTGAAAATCACTCATAACTTTTTCATGAGTAAAAATACAGATAAACTGTTACACATCAAAGGAGCTTTTAAAAAATATGAATTGTTGACATTTAGATATATATTTTTTTCTAATCTATTCACATTTTGAGTTTGATGCCTTCAACATAAAAAAGGGGGAATGGGGCGCATGTTTGCACCGGGTTGCATCACCTCTTCTTTTAGCAGTTTTTAGGAACTGAGGAGTTCAAATGTTGCAGTCTGGGGCCTCTTCTACTGTATTTGTGATTTTATAATGCCCCAAATGTTTTGAATAGGTGACAGATCTAGACAGTGAACAGGTTATACTTGTTCTCTGTTCAAAGCCATGCTGTCAGAATACAAGCAGAATGTGGCTTGGAACTGCTTTGATGAAATGAGCATGATCTTCCCTTAAAAAAGACGTCATGCCAGTGCAAGTTTTACCTGTGCCACGTGCACTGCTGCACCCCCGTACCATTAGGGATGCTGGGCTTTGAACTGTTCGCTCACAGCAAGAAGGATGGTTTCTTTCCTCCCCAGCACTGAGGACACAGTGTCCATGATTTCCAACAACAAGACAGCTTTCCACTTCTCTTCAGTCCATCTTAAAATAACCTGGCCCACAGAAGGCAGTGACATTTCTAGGATGTTGTTTATCTTTGTGTTTTTTTCCATGCATGGGGGAGTGTTAACTGGCATTTGTGGGTGTAGCAACACTGATAATGATTTTCCGAAGGCTCGTTTTTAATGTAGGACTATTTAAAAGCCAGAATATCACAGGAATCTATTACTGCTTTTTGTCCTGTTCCTTTCCTCTGGTTTTGCAGGATGTTGTTTGTATAATGCTGTAATGTTCCTGCTGTGTGGCGAACCATTTTTACCATTACATCTAAATATTTTTCTAATAATTATATTCCCAATCACGTTTCCGGGCCAACATTCTAAAAATAAATCTGTTCTCAATGCCGGCTAAAATAAAGGTTAAATAAATAATT
>JBBDHI010000026.1:11529251-11543125 GCA_037177115.1 Craterocephalus stercusmuscarum
AAAAAACTCTTTTATTTCTGTTACGTATACTTCCTGCTCCCTCATTATCACACCTGCTTTCTTTCGCTTCACCTGCTTCTTGTTTGTAATTAGTGCCCTCCTTTATTTAAGCTCCCGGTCCTAGATCATTTTTTTCTGTGTTGTCTCTCCACTTTGTTTCTCCTGAGCAGCTGTGGTTTTTTTGGTTTCTGGTTTTAGATTTTTGCCTTTGGTTAGGGTTATTAAACCATCTTCAGTATTCTGTCTGCCTCATGCTGTGTCTGGCCTGCATTTGGGCCCAGACTCTCCAAACCTTATGCTACATACCAGATTAATTTTATGTAAATGTGTTTTCAGACATACTTATTAAATACAGGTGTATTAAATACATAAATCATAGTTGCACTGAGATGCCGATATCAAAGATTATGAATCAATTTACAGATGTCAAATGATCATGCTATATGAGGTAATGTTAAAATGTGCACTGGACTGTCCATGTCATGCACAGGCTGGTATTCCAAGCAAACTCTAGCCAGCAGACTCTGTATTGCTTTCAGAAAACATTTAAGTTTGCTTTCATGGAAGCAGAAACATTTTAGAAACACGACAAACCACGAAAAACCAACATTACTTTACATTTTTAGCTTGGGAAGAATGTGTGGGGGGGGGGGCAATCAGCAGCTTCCAACCAAAGGACCAGTGAAATAAACATGTGAACATCTCATCCCAGCTCACAAGGTTCAAAACAAACCCGGTGTTAGGAGTAAGGTTCTTGTGTTGTTGCACACGTTGCAGCCGAGGTACAATCGCAGCTCAAAGGAATTTTGATGACATTGACCCCCACAATCTACAAAAACAAGCCATGGAGTCTTTTCAGAAAGAACGTACGATAGTTCTAACAGGAGGGCCACATTGCCACAAAGTCTTCTGTGACCGCCACCTTATCACAGATGATGGCTTCTTCATCAGTTAATGGAGTAATTAACGAGCTAGCTGGAGGACGCTGCTGCTACTGGAACACTTTTCCTGCTGGTTTCTTTTCAGTGCTGGCAAAGGAAACCTTCCAGTTAACCATCCACATCTCTTCTATTTGTCTTATTAATAATAGATATTTGAAGTGAATTCATCATAGATCATTACACACACACTGCCTTGAAAGTACCAAGTAGTTGCATGGTAACGGAGAGAGGAGCCCTGTATAGAAAGTAAGACGCAGCTATGATCGTTTTACAGTCACATCACAGCTCAGAATACAAATCAAATCAGGAGGCACTCAGATTCCCATCTTTTATGTATACATTAGAAATATTTGCATTTCATTCTCCCGATGGGTTAGGGTTAGTAAAAAGCAGTGGTGCTGAAAATGAGTTGAAAGATCACAGGATAACAGTGAGGATGCACCAACGCAGGCTTAAAACGAACTTGAAGTCGTGGTTGGGCATCCTATTCTTGGCAAATACTGCAAAATAAAAAAATTAAGTCTGCTTTACAAATGTGGCATGATAACATCATGCAGATGGAGCATTCGGAACAATTCTGTCTCCGGTTTGCCTGTCCTGCTGGTGACTCACTCCAGTATTGAAAATGTTGGCTTTTTTTTTTTTAAGTGAGACAGAATTCTACATCAGCTGAGTCTCCTTGCAAAGCATACCTTGATACTCTGGTGTAATCTGCCTGCTCATTTCTGGAGAACTAATTACTGCGCATTAGTTAAACAGACCATTTGCAATGCAAGCCGGTTAAATCACACTTGCCACGGGAGGCGATCCCCCCCCTCCCCACCCTACACAGGCCCTGCGCTTCTATTATTAGTTCTATCATGCATATGTCCGCGATCACAAATTAAGGCCCACCAGCAGAGACACGGGGAGGTGTAACTGTGCTGTTATTGGCTTCTTTTTCTCCGTATAGGGATTCCGTCGCCTGTCACTGCCCGGCCGGTGGCATTTATTAACAAACCACTGAAGGTGCCTCTTAAGATGCTATTCATGTAGTGCCCTGAAAAACATGCAGTATCGGTCTCACTCCTGCTTCAAGCATGTGTGCTTACAGCACTCATACAAGATGCTTGCTTTTGCATGGCTGAGGAAACCGGTGGAGGAAATATGGCAGCTCCTATCCAGATGGAAAACGGTTTATTTCATTTAATAAAGCCGGAAAGTCTCCATAGGTATATACGGAGTATTTATAACCCATCTTTTTTTTTTTTTTCGATAACTGTTTTATCATTATTTATATAGACAGGTCGGGCAACTTGACTGAATTACTCTGTCAGTTTCGTTGTTGTCGAGACCCATTAATCACCCTGACTGCAGGAAGACTTGCAGTGAAGGTCATAAAAGTCAGAACTTTGGGAGGCTGAGAAGATTTTTAAAGCAAGTAATATTCAGTAATATCTACAAGACATCAACGTGTCGGTTCCAAAATTATGGAGTGAGTTTTATCCGTCTGAGCTGGATGAATTATGTTTCCCTCGGATGCAACCATGGGGAGACATTCTTTCCAACTTGGACATTTACTCGCCTCACACTAAAGGAAAAAGGGATGAGGCTCGTGCCTTGCGGGCTGTTCATGAGCCCCAGCGTGCATTAACTTACTTTGACAGCTACAAGCAGAGAACTTGACTGCATCTCTGCTCATTTACTCTAAAACGAATGTACTAAACTGTCGCCTGCATCCTGCTCACGCTGCACAGTACAGGTCAAATTTAGGCTTATGTTGTATTGTCATACTGTACACCGTGTGAATTTGCTTTATCATCTGACAAATGTTCAGATGATTAAAAATATGTCCTACAGCTTGACTGTGAGTGTCATGTGCAGGAACCGTGCAAAATCGGTTGAACGCAGGGATGAGGGATGTATGCGCGCTACGGTGTGGATGCGTGCCTGATGTGAGCCCTTACTGTAAATGTTCACTGACTGCCACCGTCATCCGGCAGTTAATAAGAGGCGGACCGAGTCAAAGTCTAATTCATAGTCAGACCAGCAGAAATTAGACAAAGCTGTCAGAAGAAGTCAGGCGTTTAAGTCAGCATTGGAAAGTCATGTAGTACTCTGTTAAAGTATTGAACTCTTCCTGCTTTTTCACTCTTCTGTGTGGTGTGAGCTAACTCGGTTCTTTTACTTGACCACACTGAATCAAATAGGTCATCTTCTTTTAAGTGATGAACCAGTGTTGCGTCTACACATCACTGAGCTAAGAACTAGTTTTAGATAATGATGGGACTCCTGACTCTTTGAAGCTGTTCCACTACGAAAGAGTGGCTTTGTATTATTTTCTGCATTATTTTAAAATGTTTTAATGATAAAAAACACTGAAATATTAAACATGTTTAATTGGTGCAGCATTAAAGGGGACATATCATGCAAAATCCACTTTTTTAAGCCCTTTAAATACCTGTTTTTGTCTTTTTTCGAGGGTTCAGGACTGCAGAAAAATGTAATTTATTAACGTCCGGTGCTGCGTATATATCTTTTGGGTTCATAGTTTTCAGTCTGTTTATTTTTTTCCATTCGCTGTTACGTTTTCTTTTCTATTACTTCACTGTATTTGTTGCGTGTCTAAATATGGTCATGTTATTTTGGAAAAAACGTTCTCTGCCGCTGAAGAGGCTACAAGATGGCCGAAGGGGGTGGAGTCCAACCGAGAAGAACGCTCTGTAACTAGGAAGGGGGCGGGGTGTGAAATGTCTCATTCAGATTTAAAAAGACAGCACCAAAACGAGCTGCTCTCATTGACTGTAAAGAAGGAGGAGTGTGTGGAGCTATACTAACGATTATTGATTGCAGTTTTACTTTATATAAACCATAAAGGAATGATTTACATGTGAAAAGGAATGATTTAAAAGCATGATATGTCCACTTTAAATATAGTCTTATTCTGAAATATTTGGTTTTCTTGACATGTGAATTGATGTTTCTGTATAAACATCAGGAATCTGTTAGAATTGTGCTAATACAGGTTAATCTGGACATAGTATTTGGATAAGTCTGTGGAAAAGAAAAACTTTAACTTTATACTCAACAAGAACCATACATGTATAGACAGTGAAAAAAAAAAACACACACAAAGGGAGAATGAACAGCTCCCAAAAGTAAGTTGACTCCAATTGTTTACAGTGTAAAGCCATTAAAAACATTTTGTCATTCGTGAAGGTCACATAGGAAATTTTAGGCATCTACTGTCACAAAAGCAGCTTTTATTGTTCAGGTTATTTTAATTAAATTTAAACTTCAAATTTATTGATTTTATAGAGCTCTTTTCATATATAAGCAAATAACCAAATCCTTTATATAAAAATGTACAATGAAACAAATCTTAAAAACACCCACTGAATCATACTCACACTGGCATTCATTCATACGTACACATTTATACATTCTGTCTCTTCAACTTTGCAAAAATTAAAAGGAATCTGCCTTGGTGTGGGACCCCAGGCGGACCATTTAAAGGCAGTCCTGCAACAGCAACCCCAAGGACTGTGCAGCCATTGCCCATGGTGTGAGGGATCCCCATGAGGAAACCACTGGAGTTTCATAAAACAGTGAGATAAAATTAAAACAGGCAAAAAAAGTAAATGAAGAAAATAAAAGCTATGCACTTGAAAACTGTACATTAAAAGCAATAGATAAGCAAATAAAAATTGTGATAAATGAAGAACGCAAAGTGAAAATTCAGCTAAAAAACAGTATCCAAATACAACATCTTCAATAAAATGAGAAAAACCAGCAAAAACCTGACAAAACTTGATAAATGTGTCTGGACCAGCAATTGATCTGTCTACTGCAGCCTCATCAGAAATGGTCTCCATGGCTATCAACACGCCTTTTTTTCAAGGAAGGGAAGTTGGGAGAGAAGACGGAGGCATGTCAAACAATACAAGGATTCACCCCTGAGCCCAGACCTCAGCATTATTAAAGCAGTGTGGGAATATCTTGAGAAAAAACAACTGACATTCAAGGATGGGCTTTGGGAATTCTTTCAAGAAATTTCACAAATTCTCCTTGGACTACTAAAGTATAACAAACCTTGTCTTGTCCACATATCAAATATTGACTTCCTTTTATTGGCTCACACTGTTTACATTTGCTCATATTTCAGTAGATTGCCAAAATTATTATTCCTCCATTTCCATCCAATGAAGGGCGGCTCAGCATAATTCCAAAGTGTACAGCGAAAAATCCCGAGTCTAACTTTGCCTATTTACATCACCCAGACCAGTCCTGACAGTTAATCCAGTGTATCAAGTTTAATCATGTCAAACTGTGGTACGCTGTTCGAAAATGAGATGAAATCAAAAGAAAATGTACTTCAGTTCATGAAGTTGTGCTTGTCACGGATTCGCAGTGTTTAAGTTAAAATCTAAATCATTGACATGTTCAGCTTGCCTATTACTGAACCTCCCCTCTGGCATCAATCCGAGTATCTTTTTTTTACTGTATTTATATGATAATTTTGTCTCTTAAAGACAGCATCATATGAGCATGTGAAGGCATGACTACTTGCTGCAGTCCCACAGAGGAGGCCCTGCCGCTGTGACACATTATTCTCAGGAAGCAGCAAAGCACTCATGATGGGAGTCTCATGATATAATGGAACACCTCACTGCACTGGAACAATAGTTTACAGCTGGCTCAAACCAAGTGTGAACAGGCTATTTATGGGTCTGTAAGTGGGCAAAGCCTGCTGCCTTTGGTACGGGGGCTGCAGAGGATCAGCGTGTGATAAATATTCTATCAGCAGATTCCTCTTGACTTTCCTCCCTCTCCCTTGCCCTCCTCAGGCCCGCGCAACATTCGATGTCAGGACGATGATTTGGCTTCGCATACATGCATGAAGAGCTAACTCGTAGGGCTCTAGCAGGAATCTGATTGAATTGTCGGAAAAGCAAGAGCTGTATGTTTGATTCTGTGCAGGACTGGCACCGGAAGAATGTTTCATCTTCTGTGAATGTCACGCTGACTTCCACGCAACACCGATTGCCTGAAAAATGGATCAGTTAGAGGAGTCTGAAATACAGAAGACCGTCTACCTTCAGCTGTGTTATCATGCGGATAACATCTCTTAATAGTTTTTTTTTTTTTCTTCTTCTTCTTTGCTTCATGTCATCCTGCAAGACGCCGGGCGATCGCTCTGGGCAGCACCAGACCCCTGGAAGATCCTATGGAGATAGACAATAAAAAGAGGAAATGGCCAAAGATGTTTTGGGGGCTAGTTTTGCAGGAGTTGTCTGAGAGCGAGCTCTGTATAAACAATGCATATTTAATAGGCTCGACAAATGAGATTTTTATTTTTCATCCATAAACATGGGACGTCGGAGCCCACAGAAAATCACTTCTCTCAATTTCCTGCGTGTTATTTGTTGAAGATAGTGATTGTTTTCTTGCTTAATGTGATTTCTGGAGGACTTAAATCATCTTTGCAAATATTTCATGCTGCCTTCATCTGCATACAGCATTCAGGACAAGCTCCAGTATTTTCCGATGCTGGAAAAAGGGTTTTACTCGCCCGCCGTTACTCAACTCAATTCAAATATCGTCCCGATAGGTTCAAACTTTTACCTGAGAAAACTCTGCCTCACCGCCTGAGAATTACCTTCAGGTCTTTTCTTTCATGTGTGCAAATACCGGCTTTGCAAATGATCTATAATGAGCTTGTTTCGGGGAGGTTCTTTTTTCTTTTTTTTGTACGTGCAGGCCGTGCAGACTGACTCGGCGGACAGGATGTCCCCTGAGGCGAGAATATACAACTAATTGCTCTAGCGTACTTCATCTGATGTGGTTGGCAATTCCCTGTAGAACACGGTGTGGACAGATTATTAGTACATTCAGTTAGACCTTTTAGTTGTCGATGGTGGGCTGCAGGTAAATATGATCCATTAGTATTTTGGCAAGAGAAGAGGGCTGAAGTTGTTGTTTTAAAGACTATCTGATAGGAAAACTTGGATGATTCCCTGGTGTGTGCAGACGGGGGCACATCAACATCAGTTATGACTTGGAATAACCTTTCAGCATGTGCTTAAACACCTCACAGTGATGACTTGTTTTTAATCAATAATTATGACTTAACAGTACAAGAATGCATTGAGTCATGTTGAGAGGCAAAAAGGTGAAACAGAAAGACGAGGCAGCAGTTGGTGTAAAGGAATGCATCCAATTAAGCTTTTTCCTATAGAGCTGTTCCACTGTAGTCAGGGATTTTAAGGACTGTATGTGCTGGAAGAGGTAAATATTCATTTTGTCCTGTGCTCAGCCTGTAGTTAACATTTCTGAGACGTGCAGGCCTCACTCTCCGCCGAAGGCCATGAGCAGTTGCAAGCGCACATTTGAAAAATGCGACTGTGTCTCATTGATTTTGAACAGCGAGGAAGTATCTACCTGAACTCAATTTAAATCAGGGTCAAATGATGCATCATGAGTCAGAAAAACACTGAGTGGATCAGCTGAAGCCAGGCTAGCCCAGTCTGCTAGAGAGGAACTTTCCTGATGCTAATCAGATCCGTTAAGAAGAAGAGCCGTCATCTTCTACATCTCTCCCCTTTGAAGAAGTCTTTTAGTTAACAGTGAATGTTCTGGCTCATCCTTGATCTCCACATCTATACCGGTCCCCCGAGACCGATCAAGCCTTTGATCCTTGCTGGGGCTGCTTAGGATTAAAATGACTTCTTAAAGTTTCCCCTTGCCGTTAAGAGTAAATCTAGCGAACAGTAAAACTAGAACTATCTTTATGGATAGTCCTGCCTGTGTCTTGGTTCACCATTACTTTTACTTTTGAAGTTTGAACATCAGTGAGGACACTTGGAACACCAAAGATTACAGGCTGTACAACGCGCATCTAAGACCAGAAGTATTTTGCTTTGTTGGTTATCCAGCTTGACCTAATTCGTGTCTGCTGTTAGTTTGCTGAAAAAATGGAAGGAACTAGCAAGCAAAGCTTTTGGAAGAAGATAATCCGAAAAGTGGTGTATGGAAAGTATTTTGGATTGTTTACTTTGTCTCACAGATGTCTATTTTCTCCAGATCCAACCACTTTTTTTTTAATATCCTCTTTGTGACTTTTAGGTTTTTTGTAGGACTTTTAGGAGAGAGCAGCTTTATTTGGATTTTGTATAAGAGCAGAGATTGTAAGGGGCAGCTGGAAAAGAAAATGCATGCAAAGTGATGGCAACGAGTTGAGATAAGAACTGCTTCATTATAAATCTGTTTAAACTATATTTCCTTGACAGCCTTTCTGTTTTGAGAAAAATGTAGATGAAGTGTCGAGCCTGGGCTTCACTCTCAGGGTTAACTCTGAGTGTGATAGGCCATTCATCAGTCATATAGACTGGCCATTTATAAATGTTGTTTTGAGAAAGATTGAAGTGACTTTTGCATTGCATGACTCACAGCAAGAAAGGCTAGAGTTAGATGAGTCAGTATGTATAAAGGGCAGTGAAATCAGTCAAATGAGGCATTCTTTTAAATGTAGCATTATCCCACTGTGAGTCAGTGGAAAGATGCCATCTTCCACTCATCTCTTTGCATGTGAGCTGTATAAATATAGATACTGACGACCTAGGTCTCTAAGATTCGTGATATTCACAATATCAAGACAGAACAATCAAGAAAACCTCCATATATGGTGTATTTTAACTTCTGTTATTTAACCGAAGTAGAGAAATGATGATTCAGATTAATTCATTGGTTTGTGTCGTTTAAAACAAGTACACTCAAAGTTCTCCTTTCCCCTCCCCACCCTCTCTCTGCCCCTGCTTTTTTGTCCTCTCTCCACAGATATCTCTGACCGAAATGCAGCCCTGTGTCATTTTCATCGTCTTCTTCCTCACTGCAGCCGGATCCCAAGATATCCATCCCTCACAGGCATCATCCTCTATTAGCGAATCCTGCGACTCCCTGTGCTCCTGCGAGGTGAAAGATGGCATCCTTTATCTTAACTGCGAGCAGAGGAACATCAGCAAAATCTCCCAAATCAAAATCCCGTCAGGTGTCCCCTTCCACCTGAACCTTTACAAGAATGACTTGGTGGAGCTGCGTGCCGAGGAAATGGAAGGGCTTAAGAGTGGCCTTTCGCTGCACATCGGGGGTAATAGCATACAAGAGCTGGAGCCGGGGGTCTTTAGCGCTCTTGGTTCACTGAAAAAACTCCACATAAACAGCAATTTCCTTGTCACTCTGAAAGAGGACACTTTCCAAGGCCTGGTGAATTTAGAGTTCCTCCAAGCTGACACTAATTTCATCCGGGTCATTGAACCCGGGGCCTTCAACAAACTCATCCGCCTCAAAGTCCTCATCCTCAATGATAATTCCATTGAGTTTTTACCCAACAACATTTTCCGCTTTGTGCCCCTCACGCACCTGGACCTGCGTGGCAACAAGCTCCAGACGCTGCCGTACGTGGGCTTTCTGGAGCACATCGGACGTATAATGGAGCTCCTCTTGGAGGATAACGACTGGCTCTGCGACTGTGACATTTTGCACTTAAAAATCTGGATGGAGAACATGCGGGCGCAGTCGGTGATTGGGGATGTGATCTGCAGCACACCGCAGCACCTAAAGGGGACAATTCTGGCCAAAGTCAAGCGGGACGTCCTGTGCCCGTCCCACGCAGAAATCAGCCTGGAGGAGCCGTCCAAATCCATGGATCTGGTTGTCACCCCTTCGTCCAAAGTGTCTCAGATTCCCAGGCTGATTGATCCCAAAGATGACGCCCCGGCGCCAACGCTGGCTCACGGCCCTGGCAGTCCCTGCGTGGAGCACTGTTCTTGTCACAATCACCCCGTTGCTGGGTTCTTGATGCATTGTCAGGACAGAGGGATTCAGAAGGTGTCAGACATCGGAATAGTTCAGCAAAGCCCCACTAAACTCCTCATGACAGGGAATATGATTCAGAAGCTCCTGAAATACGACTTTGTCACATATGACAGTTTGGAGCTGCTCAACTTGGCAAATAACCGAATCGATTACATCGACAATGAGACTTTCCTCAGCCTGAGCAGTCTGAAAAAGCTCTATCTGAACGGCAACAGAATGGAAAAGCTCGTCTCCACAATGTTTGTGGGCCTCCATAACCTCGAATATCTGTATCTGGAATACAACCTCATCAAAGAGATCGCTCCAGGTACATTTAATCCCCTGCCAAACCTGAAGCTTTTGTCATTGAATAACAACCTGCTCAGCTCCCTTCCAGCGCAGATCTTCCGCAACGTTCCCCTGGCCAAGTTAAACCTGAGGAAAAACCTGCTCATGCACCTGCCCGTGAGCAACGTGCTCGATCAACTCGACTCGCTAGAGCAAATTTATTTAGAGGACAACCCCTGGGACTGCAGCTGTGACTTGCTCAGCCTGAAACAATGGGTGGAGAAGCTGAGGAAGGACACGGTGGTGGGCTCCGTATTATGTCACACCCCGAAGAAAGTGATGCAAATTGAGCTGAGAACCCTCCATCATGAGACCCTGTGTCCTGGATTAGGGACCTACCACCCGGTGTCTGAAGGTGGGGAAAGTGTGACCACCACCCTGGGGCCCGACGGCAGCGATAGGGGTATTCTCATCTCTCTCACTGACACCATCCCCCTCTCTGTGCTGATCCTAAGCCTTCTCATTTTCGTCCTCATGATTATCTTCTGCTCGGCCGGGCTGGTGGTGTTCGTGGTGCATCGGCGGCGGCGGCGCGCCAAGAAAAAAGCAGCGGAGGAGCAGCCGCGAGAAAGCGCCAGCGGCAGCTCCCCCATTCATTTACATTACAGCATGTACGGGCAGAAGACCACCCACCACACCCTGACGCAGCGAGCGGGCTCGGCCACTCTGTACGAGGACCGATCTCACAGCCCCATCGTGCAGATCTGCCGCAACCCCACCTACTGCTCCCAGCACAAAGACCACGACGTCGATTTGGATTACGGCCTGGAGGAATCGGCCGGCAAGCACCACCTCTGCCGGAGCATCATGGAGAAGGAGAACACGTCCCCCCTCACGGGAAACCCCGGGAAGTTCCGAACCATGCCCGGAGAGTGCCCCGCCGAGTTCGTCTCTCTCGGGAACCCAAACTCCTTGTACAGGAACATTCTGGAGAGGGAGGAGCTGCAGCAGCTAGGAATAACGGAGTACTTCAGGAAAAACATGCCGCAGCTTCAGGCCGCTGTGGAGATGCAGGCCCCTGGGCACCAGGAGGAGCTGAAGCTAATGGAGGCCATTATGTACACAAGACCACGCAAGGTCATGCTTGAGCAAACTAAGAATGAGTACTTTGAGCTTAAAGCTAACCTGCACACTGAGCCAGACTACTTAGAGGTTCTAGAGCACCAGACTGCATTGAACTGAGCTCAAGCAGAAAAACAGACGACAACATTTGTCATGTTTGAACCAAGTGCCTTGTCCTGTTTGCCCCCTTGTACTTTCCACGGTGTGACATATAGAAATATAAATATATATATATATCATGGGCACATCTCTTTTAATAGTAGCACAGAATGTAACTGGTTTGTTCCTTTACCCTTCATCTGTGGACAGCCATGCTATGTAGCCGGTGGAGGGTGTCATGTTTTCAGCCAAATGTAACTCGGGAGAAGCTGTTGGGAGTTTGTCAAGCTGTAAAAAAAAATCCACTCTATCAGCTTTCTACATGCGATTTAAATTTGCATGACGTTGCAGCAGCCAAATGAATTGATCCACACATGCACCCCGACATCCTCTCCCACCCCCGCCCCCGACTCCCTGACAGGATAAAGCAGATGTTTGGATCCGAGTGAGTGAATTTCAATCACCACTTGACCCAGAATTCTGCTTAATCAGTCAATCCTGATTCCGGCCATGACCTGATTACACCCTCTGTCAACCCAAGGCAGCTTTAACGCTGGAAGCCGAATGCTCATTGTGCCGTAGAGTCAGCAAATTGCCAAGCGCCCATCGGAAAAAGGGGATAGGAGAGCGGTCTAAGGCTGTCCCCCCTGTCAGATGTTTGATCCAGCAGGAGTTGTATTTATTTTTACACAAAATTGTGACATTCAAAAGGCGAAAGAAAGCACTTGGAGTATAGTAAATCCACAACTGTAGTCTTGTAAAGAAAAAAAAAACTGCATTGCACTAATCAAATGCCATAAGATGGTGCATGACAATCAAGAGTCCTGCTGAAGATGTTCTATTTTATTTTTTCTGCCAGAAGAAATGAGCCACTAATATGTATGGTCATATAGTGTGCTTTGTGTGTGTGTTTGTGTGTGTGAGACTGTTTAATGCCATTAGTTTGTGTCCAATGCATACCAGAACATTCAGGAACATTGCCCCCTTCTGAAGCGATTCAAAGCAGGGTGTATTTTAGCACATGAATGATCACCGATGATCCAAAATCGGAGCTTCGTTTGAAGCGACACAGTTGGCGGCTGACTTCTGCGGCCAGGGCGTTGTCAGCCATCGGGATTTCTACAACACACTCCATCATACTCTCCAAAACTCATCATTTAAACAGTTCATGTGAGCACACACTCCGTAGCTTTTCTACTTAATTAGATTTAATTATTTATTCTGTATATTTTGTATATACTTATGTTCCATTATATCGTTTGGGTTTTGTGTGCCTTCAGTGCTGTACAGAATATAAACAGAGGTTGTAACTGAAACAGGAAATAAAGAATTGCAATATTCTGTGAAATTTGGAAGTGATTTCCACTTAAAGCTGCTTCTACTTGGCATTGCATCTACTTTCCACCAATTACGACTCGCCACCTGGGCTGAACAAAATACATTTCTCCCGGTTTATCAGTCCTCCACAGTGTATGTGTTTTTGCATGGATGTCCATGTTCAAACAGCAGTTAGTTCTTTTCCTGCTGTGTGGATAATTTGGCCTCCTACCGACGGTTCAACCCTAGTCCTTAATCACACAACAGTGGCTTCAGGGTTTTTTCTTCAGCCCCGCTTTTCTGCATTATTCTCACTTCCTCTTCATCCAGCATTCTCACACCTGAAGTCCCTTCTGGAGAACACTCACATCTAAATACAGAAAAGGCCACAAAAAAAGCTGTAGATAGGATATGCAGGTAGGTAAACAACCACACAAAGCACATGATCACGCAGCAGGGAAGATGGATTATCTTCCGCAGCTTGATCCAGTGAGACTAGAAAGCATTATGCTCCTCCAAGGAGAGACATTAGCAACATGCAAAACTACAGATGTTCTTTACTTTAGGGGCTCATTTCGAACAAATGGATTCAATTATGAGCTACAGCTACATATCAACACCACTAAACTAGTTTAATAAAACAAAACTAAACAAGAAAAAAAAACTTGAAGAAGGGGTGTTGAAGCGTAGTGCATTTGTCTGGAGCCTCTTATTTTATGTTTCTAAATCTTTTAGCTTAGAAATGTAGCATTTCCTGACGGAATGTCTTGATTTTGAGTTATTCTGATAAACACAAAGCCCTCGCCAGATAGCAAGCGTAATGACTCAGTTTAAGCTTTTTATAAGCATGATTTAGGCTGGAAGTGGTCATAAGATTCTAATTTGTTTTGGCAGAAATGGTCCAAGTGCGATCCGCATTCTGGCTTACCTCCAGTTCAGTTTGATTCAGGACATGTCTGGTCCTGACAGGGGTCAAATTTAAGGAGAAAGACACATGTCTTCTTGCTATTTAAGATTTGATCAGAGCATTGTGTCAAAGTCTTGAGCAACCCCTTATTTCCCTACATGCTGGCAGAAAAACTATAAATTGGTTCAATGACACATTGAAGCACATGGAAATTAAATGAAGTTTTAAATCATTTTGGTCAAAGCAGCTTTAGTCTTGAAGACAGCTTGAACAGTTTTAGGGAAAAGAAAAATAATTACATTTTGAAAGCCACTTTTCCATGGAGACCATTTCTGATGAGCCAACAGTAGATTGATCAGAAGCATCCC